>PITA01010678.1:0-70402 GCA_004023965.1 Spilogale gracilis | reverse complement strand
AAAAAAAAAAAGATTTTTATTTATTTATTTATTTGACAGAGACAGAGATCACAAGTAGGCAGAGAGGCAGGGAGAGAGAGAGGGGGAAGTAGGCTCCCTGCTGAGCAGAGAGCCCGATGCGGGCCTTGATTCCCAGGACCCTGAGATCATGACCTGAGCCGAAGGCAGAGGCTTTAACCCACTGAGCCACCCAGGTGCCCTCAAATAAATAAAATCTTAAAAAAAAATAATTCCACCAAATCTCTGGTATGTTTTTAATAAAGTTTCCCTGTTTGTAAGAGGGGAATTTGAATTAATTTTTGATGGGTTTGAAAAGTTCTCGAGAAGGAAGTGGGATGTTGAACAAGATCTTGAATGATGACCAACAGCTACCTCATTGTGGTGGGACAACTTCAAGATGGCCCCCAGACGATTCCCGTCATTCATGTCCTTGGGTAATCCCCCATCAATGCCCCCGTCCATCCTGGAGCTGGACTAGTCATTTGCTTCTGGTTTGTAGAATAGCAAAAGTGTTGGGATGGTACTTTTGTGATTAGGTTATCAGAGATGATGGTTTCCATCTTGCTAGCAGACTTTCTCCTCTGTTGGCTTTGATGAAGCAAGCCGTCGTGTCAGAGTGGCCCAGGCAGCCCATCCAACAACCTGAAGGAACTGAGTCCTATCAGCAACCATGTGAACCGGAGTTGGGTTCTTTCTCATTGGAGCCTCAGATGAGACTGTGGCCCCAGCTGACACTTTGTGTCTTTGTGAGATCCCGAAGTCTAAAGCATCCAGCTGAGACATGTCCCTACTCCTGATCTACAGAACCTATGAGATAATAAATGTGTGTTGCTTTAACATGCTATATAGCAATAAGTAACTAACACACACATTTACTAAAACAGCTTTGCACGTGGAAGACAATTTATCATCCCTTTTTACCGAGGAGGAAACTGAGGCCCTAAGAGGATTGTCCAATGTACCAGTTGTCTCCCTGGTTGCAAAAACAGAAACAGAGGGGTGCCTGGGTGACTTGGTCGTTAGGCGACTGCCTTTGGCTCAGGTCATGGTCCCAGAGTTCCAGGATCAAGACCCACATCGGGTTCCCTGCTCTGCGGGGAGCCTGCTTCTCCCTCTCTCACTCCCCCTGCTTGTGTTCCCTCTCTTGCTATGTTTCTCTCTGTCAAATAAATAAATAAAATCTTAAAAAAAAACCCCAACAACCTCAAAACAGAAATGACTTCAACTAATGTTTGCAGAGAAGATATTTATGAGAATCCAGGGACTCACTTGCCCCCAGAACTGATGGAAAGGCCGGAGTACTAGCCAGGCTTTAAAAGCAGGGAGGAACAGAGGAAAATCAGGCAGCGGGAACCATGGAAGGGTCTGGTTTTAGAGGCTCTTGCCACTGTCACTAGAGGCACGGCTGTTGAGGGCAGAAGAAATTCTAAACTGCTCTAGCTTCTTCATTTTACCAGCTCCAGACTCAAAGTCCTTTGTGGAAGTGCCTGATCTTCTGAGCCTGGGTCAGCTTTGCATATGTTGGTACTTGGGATCAGCTCACAGTTGGTGCTCAAAAATAGTTCATTCAGTTTATAACCAAAAGACAAATTTGGCCCTAGGTGGGAGGCTGGTGACCCTTTGTTTTAATGCAATGACATTCTCAGGACATTCCATGATTTCCGAATTTCCCATACTGCCCCCCAGGGAGCAGCAAGTCAGAGAAGACTGTAGATTGAGCAGCGAAACACTCTGGGTTGCAGTGTCAGAAATATGTCACCAGAGGGCACACGAGACTCAGAAATCTACTAAGGGAGCGTGAGGTTTTGGGGCTGCTGAACTGTAGGGAAAGGTGGAGAAGGCTGAGGAAGTCAGCCTTGACTGGAGCTCTCTGCAGGCTGGGCTCTGGGGACCCAGAGAATACGGAGCAGTAGTGTGGGCGCCAACAGGTTTCTCTTGTCCTTGCGGCCCTGGCTGCACTCTCTCCCTACTGTTGGGGCTTTGGGCTCTCCTGGTCTTTGCTCTGAGATCTTGTGAGAACCTTTGGACTCATTTTTATGGCATCAATTCTCCAACCGTAAACATTCCCCCCCACCCCATGAACCCCAGCTCAAAACTGGAGTAGAGTGCAGGGGTGGAGTGAGGGGTGTGCCTCTGGCCCTGAAAATGGGGCAGGGTTGGGATAGGCAGTGGGTTTTCCAACCTAGAGCTTTCTATGGCAATAAGGCAGGAGGAGGTAGTTTGTCTTCTCCTCTGGACTGTAACTTCCAGTTCCTAGCACCAGGCCTGGAATATGGTAGGTCCTCAATAAATATCTGTTTGTTGCTGATAATTATTTGGTATGAATAAACCGTGCAGAGGGAACCAAGGCAGGTTCTAAGGGTACTCCAATTCCAAAACGTTTCCTGAGTCCTTTTGCTTCTCAGCAGCCCACTGTTGCCATCCTTATCCAAGCCGCTGCTCTTTCTCTCTGTATCACCATGGTCGCTCCTTTAGTGGTTTCCCTTGCATCTCTTGATCCCTTGATTTATTCTCTACCCACCAGCCAATGATATATTTTTTTAAAAATAAAGATTTTATTTATTTGACAGAGAGAAACATAGCCAGAGAGGGGACACAAGCAGGGGGAGTAAGAGAGGGAGAAGCAGGCTTCCCGCAGAACAGGGAGCACTATGTGGGACAGGGAGCCCGATGTGGGACAGGGAGCCCGATGTGGGACAGGGAGCCCGATGTAGGACTCGATCCCGGGATCATGACCTGAGCCGAAGGCAGTCGCTTAACCAACTGAGGCCACCCAGGTGCCCCTCGCTTAACCAACTGAGCCACCCAGGTGCCCCGCCAATGATCTTTTAAAACGGTAAATCAGATCATGCCACATCCCAGCTTAACAACTTCCAAAGGCTTCTCATTACACTTTAAATGAAATCCAAACTCCTTACTCTGGCCTATGAGCTAGGGCATGCCTCCCTCTCTGATCTCATCTTATACTCTCTTCCCCCAACACACTGGCCTTCAGCCTCACTGACTTTCTTCTTGTTTCTTGGACACAGGGAGTTTGCTATTGCCTTAGGACTCTGCCTGGAATGCTCTTCACCCAGATTCTTTACATGGCTGATTCCTTGTCGTTCAGATCTCTGTGTGAACGTCACTTCCTCAGAGAGGTCACTGACCATCCAGCCAAGGTTTCTCCTTCAGTCACTTACTACCAATCCCCATTTCTAATTGTCATGATGGCACTTATCACTGTCAACTACCTTTTCTTTCTTTCTTTCTTTCTTTCTTTCTTTCTTTCTTTCTTTCCTTCCTCCTTCCCTCCCTCCCTCCCTCCCTCCTTCCTTCCTTCCTTCCTTCCTTCCTTCCTTCCTTCCTTCCTTCCTTCCTTCTTTCTCTTTCCTTTCTTTCGCAGGCTCCCCACTCAGGGCTCAATCCTAGGACTCCAAGATCATGACCTTGTCAACTGCCTTTTCATCTGTTCCTTGGTTTCTTGACTCCTCCCACTAGAAGGCAACTCCATGAGAGCTGAGAGCCAGCCTGCTTACTGTATCCTCAGTGCCCCCTAATAGAACGGGACCGGCTGTAGTAGCCACTCAGTAAATACTTGTGCAAGGAATGTTTGAATGAATGAATGGTGAGGAGCTAAGAAATGGGCAAGGGAAGTCTGTATCCCTTTGGAGTCTATAGGGTATCGTTTCGTTCCTTTGGGAGGTGGTGGCTGTGAGATTGGTGGTGGTCAAGGCCTCCTCTGACCCTGAGACCTAGAGGAAGCCAGAATCTTTGGGGGTGCCTTGGTAGCTGCAGGCAGGCTAGGGGGTGGTGAAGCAGGCAGGGTATATTTGCTGAATGGAATGAATGTGGGTTTTCTTTACACATCTTTCTTATTTTCAGAAAATGCGATGTGCAAAAATCTGATCTTCAAGACAGGGAAGTCAGGGAATAGTTATTTGCACTGTAAAACGAATCCACGTTTTGTAAAAAGGAGTAGGCAGAGGCTTGCTTAGCTCTTTCCCAAATAGCTCGGGAAGGCTCAGGGGACTCAAGCCCATCCAATAGTTTGGTTACAGGGTGTTTTCAACAGTGAATATTTATAGAGTGTCGTCCAGATACACTTATGGCTATATGAAACTTGCATTTACATGTAATACACTCTCCTTGTAGGAATTTCTTCTTCCTGAAAATGAGAGGTTACGACGACATCACACTGACTGTGGTCTGTATTAGAAAAACCAAGGTCATTGAGACCAAGCTAGACTGGGAGAAATAGAAACAGTCCATGCCAGGTGCCCGTCTCTCATCCCAGGGAGGTCGTTTCTGAATATTTTACTTATTGTTGTGGTTCTCAAACTAGGCTCAGCGAGGCTGGTGTTCCACAAGTTGGATCAAGGTGTTCTGTCCTGGAAATTCAGTAATAGTCATCTTGTCCTACTTCAAAGAAAAAAAATTGGTAGCTTTTTCTCACTGTTAACGTTTTTCCAATTTTTTTCCCCTCAATCGTTGGTGCCTGAGATTCTAGACTTTGTCAGATCTGACAGAGCACAAACTGTGTAGCTATTTTAATGTTATTATTTCATCATGTGGTGCTAAGAGTATGATTTCTTCCAGGGGCTCGAGGTAAGTCTGAGAACCACTGTCTTAGAGTCTCCATTATTGGACACCCCTGTGCCTCCATTTTTTCCATGTCTAAAGTAAGCATGATAATAATAGCATCAGGAAGTTTTATGAGGATCGATGAGTTACTTTATGGCAAAGGCTTTGAAGAAAACTTAGTAAATAGCACCTAGTAAATGCTGTATAAGTGCTTGCTGTTAAGATTACGAAAAGGATAGCAGCTGAATTAGATCATATTTATGACCCCTTCCTGCTCTGATGTCTTATAAGTTAAAGAATTCAATAACTGAGTGCTTCCCATGTGCCTAGCACTCACTCATGTTTCCTACCTATGGAATAAGAATCTGAAATCATTATTAAGAACCAGGTAGTCTGTTGCACTAGAAGAGATCCTATGTGTAAGGTGCTGATGCTGAAGAGCAAAAAAAAAAAAAAAAAAAAAAAAAAAAAAAAAAAAAAAAAGGCAGGGGGGAGATGGGGCTGATGGTGGCTCTGTCCTCCAGCAATCAGCAGTGGGATTCAGGAGGCCAGATGAACATACCAGCCATACATAAGGGTGGAGGAGGCCTGTGGGACTGAATGGACCCAGAGATGGACCCTTAGCACATTTCTCCAGCTTATTTGGTTGGTGTCCAAGTTTGTTTTCATTCCAAAATAAAGCGAAGGACAAAGCCTTCCATTCCAAAATATAAAAATTTATCATGCACATAGATGCATACAAATTTCAAAATTTCTTTTTTTAAAAAAAGATTTCACTTATTTATTCGAGAGAGAGAAAGATTGAGAGAATGAGTGGGAGGAGGGGCAGAGGGAGATGCAGATTCCCCAGGGAGCAGGACTGGATCCCAGGACCCAGGGCAGATGCTTAAGGGACTGAGCCACCCAGGTGGCCCCCCATCCCTCTTTTTATTTATTTTTTATTTATTTATTTTTTTTAAAGAGAGAGAGAGAATCTTTTTTTTTTTTTTTAAAGATTTTTATTTATTTGACAGAGAGAAACACAGCCAGAGAGGGAACACAAGCAGAGGGAGTGAGAGAGGGAGAAGCAGGCTTCCCGACAAGCAGGGAGCCGGATGTGGGGCTCGATCCCAGGTCTCCAGGATCATGACCTGAGCCGAAGGCAGTGGCTTAACCAACTGAGCCACCCAGGCGTCCCCATCCCTCTTTTTAAAGACTAATTTCAAAATTTGATAATTTTTTTCTCAGTTGTTTTTTGTTTTCACTACATGGCCTGTGAACATATTATTCTAAGAGGTAATTGACAGATACTAGCTTCAGGTTGGAGAAGAAATTTTTTTTTTAATTTTTATTTATATAATTGGAAGACAGAGAGAGAGAGCTAGAGAACACAAGTGGTGGAGGAGAAGCAGGCTCCGCATAGAGCAGGGAGCCCAGTGCAACCTGTCCCAGGACGCTGGTATCATGACCAGAGACGAAGGTAGTTGGTTAACTGCCTGACCACCCAGGAGCCTCAGGAGAGGAAATTTTGATAGTGGTGAGAACACGGGCTACTTGAAGCAAGAAGTCAGGTGAAGGGGCCCCCAAGGTCAAATAATAAGCCAGGCTGGCATAACCTAGACTCATACATAGCAGAATAATCCAACTCTTTCTCATTTCCCATTTTCGAACATCTGAGCCTTGAAGTCCTGGGAGAAAGATAAGGCAGATAATTTAATCCTTATTTAATTTTTAAATATTTTATTTTAATTTTATTTTAGTGGCGTCTTTTATAGTTCCCATTTTAGGGGCACTTGGCTGGCTCAGTGGGTAGGGAGTGCCACTCTTGATTTCAGGGTTGTGGGTTCAATCCCCATTTTGGGTGCAGAGATTACTTAAAAATAAAATCTTAAAGGGGCACTTGGGTGGCTCAAGCGTTGAGCAGCTAACTTGATTTCAGCTCAGGTCATGATCTCAGAGTCCTGGGATAGAGCCCTACATGGACTCCCCACTCAGTGGGGAGTTGGCTGGAGATTTCTGTCTCCCTCTGCACCTCCCCCACCCTGCCACCTGCCCATGCACATATGCTCTCAAATAAATAAATTTTTTTAAAAAAGTTTTTGATGGGGCACCTGGGCAGCTGAGTTGGTTAAGCGACTGCCTTCAGCTCACGTCAAGATCCCGGAGTACCGGAGTACCCGGATTGAGCCCCGCATCAGGCTCCTTGCTCTGCGGGAAGCCTGCTTCTCCCTCTCTCCCTCCCCTTGCTTGTGTTCCCTCTCTAGCTGTGTTTCTCTCTGTCAAATAAAATAAGTAAAATCTTTAAAAAAATTTAAAAAGTTTTTGTTTTCTAAATTTTATTTATTAGAGAGTGTGAGCATGCACAAGAAGGGGTGGAAGTGTTAGGGGAGGAGCAGGGGGAGAGGGAGAGAGCGAAGCAGATTCTCTGCTGAGCAGGGTTCAGAAGGTTGGCTGGATCTGGGACCTCCAAGATGATGCCCTGAGCTGGAAGGCAGACCCTTTAAGGACTGAGCCACCAGGGGTCCCTTAAAAAAATCTTTAAAAAGCCCCCAAACTCCCATTTTATAGATGAGGCTCCAAGAGAGTAATGATTTACCAAAGTATATAGCTTGTAATTGTATATGGCTAAGTGATGGAAACCATTTTCTTAATTCCTCCCCTCTCTTCCTTGCCTCAAGCCCTGTCCTGGGTTTAGGAATCCAAGTGGGGATTTGGCATGGACAGAGTTGGGCTTTGAAGGACTACAATGTAGAAGGCACTGAGGAGTGAGCTGAAGTGGGACCTCCTCTGCAGAAGAGACTGCCAAAGGAAGGAGGAGCTACAGGTGTGGTTTAGGGAACCGCTGGCCAGGCCCCCAAGGGAAACCAGGCAGGCTGCCCTCTTTGCAGCTCTGGGGCAATGGCACTCATTCCAATGTCAGACTCACCTACATTCTGGGAATTAACCGTCCTCCCCTTTCTGGCTATACCATGTTTCAAACCCTTTGAGGGTTAAAGCAGCTTCCACGTGATTTTCCCATCGCCTAGGTAACTTGGGTTGCTGCTTTTTGCGATAAAACACGGGAAATAAATAAAAGTCCCAAACAATTTTTCAGTATGTGCACCTAGCCATGCACCTCCCTTCACTTCCCCCCTCAACAGGGAAGCACAACCCGTTGGGTAAAGTGTGCACAAGGGAGGGGCTCGGCACTTTGGCAGGTGCGGGGGAGGGGCTGCCCGGAGAAGGAAGGGGAGAGAGAAAGAGGGAGAGGGGCTAGTTAGGAGAGGGGAGAAGGCGGGGCGGGGGGAGCCCCTTCCTTCAGCCCTCCTTTTGGGCTCCGGGTGCACCAGGTTCGCGTCGGGCCTGTGCCCCAGAGGGTTGGGGGAGGAGGAAACAAGTGGCGTGTGGGGAAGCAGGCCGCACACACCTGGCGCCCGGTGGAATGAAATCTTAATTAATTATTAAACTGAGTTCCCGCGGGAGGGAGTGGGGCCTTGCGGCTGGGCGGGAATGGCAGGGTGGGGGCTGGGGAGGGAGGAAGGGTGGAGGAGTGAGGAGTGGGCGCAGGGCGCGGGTTCGGCCTCGGGGGACCCCGGCCGGAAGGAAACCGACCCTCCGTGCACCGGGCGGGGGCTAGCGGCCGAGAGACTGAGTGCGTTTGCCCGCGCGCCCGGGGACCCTTGGGTGAGGGTGGGCGGAGAACACCGCGGGAGGCCGCAGCGGGGTGGAGGGAAGGGGCAGCGGGCTGGACGGCCCCCTCCCTCGGGGTCTTGATCCCAGAACAGAAGCCGCTTGTTTTCCCAGGACTGGGGGAGGGAGCGGCGGGAGGGAGGGAGGGGTGCTGCTCGGGCTCCCCGACCCCCGCCCGGCTTGTTGGAAGAGGAGTGAGCCCCTGCCCAGGGCTGGGAGGCAGAGGGGGAGGGGGCGCCCAGACAATAGGAGCTTGTGCCTTTAAGGCGGGGAGTCCGGGAGCCGGCGGGGAGGGGACTTCTGGATCCGGGGTAGAGGGCGGCTGCGCTGGCCAGCAAGGAGGGGGCGCGGGCCCGGAGGACTGCGGACGGCGGGAGGGACGGCCGGGACGCGCGGGCACGGAGCAGGATCGCGGGACGGCCGGCTGGCCGGCCGGAGCCCGCGGGGGCGACGGGGCGGGGACCCGGGGCAGGCTCGGAGCACCGCCGGCAGGTGAGCCCGCGCGGAGGAGCAGTGGGAGGGGGGGAGCGGCGGCGCTCGGGCGCTTGGGTCTCCGGGGGGCGTGAAGACTCCCGCGCGGCTCCTGAGAGTTTTTTTGTTGTGGTGGCTGTATGGAAGCGCGCGGTGGGGAGGCTCGATAGTATTTGGAGGGGAGCCTGAGTCCATTGGGGCCGAAGAGAGAAATCAGGGAGGGGATGGAGGGGGGGCTCAAGGCTCCCACCCTTCACTCTTTTCCTCCATCCGAAGCGAGTGCCCAGATTGCTGGGACTCGGGGGAAGGCTTGTACTGGGGGAGGGCCTGGCTGAGGTTTTTGCCGGGGGGGTTGTGGGGTGAGCCTCCGAGTTTGGGGTAGAGTGTGATTGCGTTTAGGGGAAGGGGCAGGCTGGGAGGAGGGATGCCCTCTGCAGGATTTCTTTCCACTCCCCTAACTCCAGACCTTGGCAGTGGAAAGGGTGGTGTCAGGGCCCGCTGCAAGGGGCCGGTGTAGCCGACTTGATTCTCAACAGGGCCTGACTGAAAACCTAGACGTGGAAGCAGGCGGTGGGGACTCTCCCCGTACCCTCCCCTTACCAGAACACCCCTGTGAAGTGGAAAAACCTGGGTGTGTGTGTGTTGTGTGGTTGGACGTGGAAGTGGGAGCCTTCTGCAGTCTGCAGGGAGACCAAGGATTGGGGAAGGGAGGAGAACACAGTTCTGGACCTCCAGATACAGGCCCTGGGGGAGACTCCTCTACATCTGGAAAGGCCTGGAATTGAGGCCCACTTCCCAGCATGGTGGGCGGTGCTGGCACTGAAGGGCCCTGCCTGGGCAGTGCCTTCTACCATGAACTTTCTGAAGTCATTTTAAATCCCCTGGAGCCTCCTTCTGCCAAGGAGGGCAGGGGCAGGGACAGTCGGAGGTGTCCGGGAAGAGGGTTTGGGAAAAGCAGTGGGCAGAGTTGTCCTTGGGGCTGGGCCTTGGCCTGGCTCAGACTCTGGGTCTCAGGCTGGGGAATCAGGGTAGGGAGGGACTTGAGGTCTGGGAGGCACTGGGCCTCCCAACTGCCAAACTGAATGGCTCTGGCTCTGGCTGTGGGAGCCAGGGGTGCCTGGAGTAGTAGATCTGTGAGAGAGAGCAAGGGACCAGGACCCAGGGGAGGAGGAGGTCAGAGACACAGGCTCAGGAGCCTGTCCCTGGGGAAGAGGGAGGTGGTCTGTGGTTTATAGTGATTTCTGGATAGTGAGGGTTGGGGGACCATATAGGGAAGTTCTGTGGCTTTGAATAGTGCCCTCCCATGTTCCTTGTCATACCCCTCTAGTCTGGGGTACCAGGAGTGCTGGGAGCCTGGTGAGTTCTTCAAGGTGGGCAGTGCCTGGAGTGGAGCCCCAGGTGGGATGGTTGCAGTTAGTTGGACAATTATACAACTCTGAAGCTATCCCCTTGGGGGGTCAGAGTGTTCTGGGGACAGTCATGCATTCTCCTGGACAGTGTCTGCCCCTTCCTCTGTGGGTACCAGCCAGATGCTAGGACGTGCTTCCAGGAGGTTGGGAATACAGCCAGAAACAGGTCCTTTGGGAACAGAGGTCTGGGTTGTTGGGGGGTGGGGGAGGAGGGCTGTGTGTGGTAAATACAGGGCAGGGGACTGGCAAGCAGGAGGAGGCTGAATGAAGTAAGATGTCATGGTGGGGTTGGTGGGAAACTTGCTACCCCTGGGCTCTGTCTCCAGCAGCTCTGAGGACTGCTAGCCGAGGACACAGGGACTGAAGGAGGTAGGTGTCTGACTGGCCGGGGAGATGTGTGCTCTTGCTTATGACTTTTCTGTCTTTCCATTTCTTGGACAGTGGCAAAGTTTTGGGTTCAAAGTCGTGTAGGGTGGGAGAGAAGAACTCATTTATCCAGTGTGTACTATGTGACAAAATACTGTTGGATTCTTTCCTCACAACTATTACTGTTCCCATTTTGCAGATGAAGAAACTGATGCAGGGAGGTAGTAACATGTTCAAGGCTGTGCAGCTGGCACATAATTACTCTTGGGTTTGAAGCCTGGTCTTGCCCCAAAGATCATGCTTCTAATGAAGTATATTGAAGAGCCAGGCTTCCTTTGGTAATTTGTTCCAAATGCAACTGGACCCAAAGTCTTAGATTTTCTGATCTGTCCCTCCAGAAGGTGCTGTTGTTGGTGTGTGTGTGTGGGGGGGGCGGGGTGTTGAAGGATATGCTGCTCTGTGGGATATGGGAGAAGGGATGCTGAGAGAAGATGGCTGAGGGTGAACTAGTGATGGGGCTTTCTAGCATGCAGAGAGCTCACCAGTCTGCCTTCTCTTTTGCGGGTCTCTGGATGTCTGCTTGGAGTGCCACTTGCCTGCCCCCCCCCCACTTCCCCCCTTGTTCCCTAGTGAGTACAAATGTCAAGGCTGCTAGCTCAGAAGGTTTCAGTACGGGGAGCCCCAGGGTGCCATGGAGGAGGATGAGAGTCCTCCCATCCTCTCTCTCTCTCTCTCACTCTCTCAAGCTGGGCTCAGCTAGGAGGCATACTGAGGGCGTTGTCCTGAAGTCCTCCACAGGTGCTACCTCCAGGAACCTGAGATCTGGGGCTGATTCTATGGCCCAGGGTCCCTGTAACTTGGGCCAGCCATCTAAAGCTGCTCTGCACCTTGTTTTCCTTTCTTTCTTTTTGTTTTTCCTGTCAGATCTGTGCTCCAGGTGGCCACAGATGCAGGGTTTGGGTGAAGATCTGATGGAATTAGGCATGTGAGAACCTCGAGGACTTTAAAGCACAGAGAAAGCATTGTCTGGCCAGCCGCTCTAGTGACATTTATTTAGATTGCACCCAGTGTGACAGCTACTGCAGAGAGCAAAACCGGCCCAAATCCCTGCCTTCATGGAGCTGTCATTCCAGTGAGGAGAGACAACAAACAAATAAGGAAAATATATAGAATGGCAGTTATTGATAAGAGCTGTGGAGAAAAATAAAGCATAAAGCTGGGAGGAGAGATAGGGAGCTTCAGGAAAGGGGTTTGCTATTTTAATAGAACAGTCAGGGAAAGACTCCCTGATAAGGGGACATTTGAGCTGTGACCTGGAGGAGCTCTTGTAACAGGCAGAGGACACAGCGCGCACCGCAGTCCCAGGCCGGCTGGCCGGTACATGATGTGTTGGGGAACAGCAGGGAGGCTCTTAGGACTGGAGTGCAGGGAGGAGGATGAAGAGTCACAGGGTTACCACTCTTTGTTTTGATTTCACATTAGCTGCTCAGTACCAATGCCCTTGAACTTGCTTTCTTTTTAATTTAATTTACTTTTTTTAAAGATTTTATTTATTTGATAGAGAGAAAGACAGCCAGAGAGGGAACACAAGCAGGGGGAGTGAGAGAGGGAGAAGCAGGCTTCTCCTTGAGCAGGGAGCCCGATGTGGGGCTCGATCCCAGGTCTCCGGGATCATGACCTGAGCCGAAGGTAGTCGCTTAACCAACTGAGCCACCCAGGCGTCCCTATTTAATTTAATTTAACTTATTTATTTTAGAGAGTGAGTGTGCTGGGGGGGGGAGGGGAGGGGGACAGAGTGTGGGGGGGAGAGGGAAGAGGAGAGAATCCTAAGCAAACTCTGCACTGAGGGTGGAGCTGACATGGGGCTCTATCTCACCACCCCGAGATCATGACCCGACCTGAAACCAAGAGTCAGACACTTGGGACGCCTGGGTGGCTCAGTTGGTTAAGCGACTGCCTTGGGCTCAGGTCATGATTCCAGAGACCTAGGATCGAGTCCCACATCGAGTCCCACATCGAGTCCCACATCGAGTCCCACATCGAGTCCCACATCGAGTCCCACATCGGGCTCCCTGCTCAGCAGGAAGCCTGCTTCTCCCTCTTTCACTCCCCTTGCTTGTGTTCCCTCCCCGGCTGTGTTTCTGTCAAATAAATAAAATCTTAAAAAAATAAAAATAAAAAAAAGGGTCAGACACTTAACCGACTGAGCTACCCGGATGCCCCATCTTAAGCTTAATTTTTATCTTTTCAACATATTTCTTGAGGTCTTACCAGAAGCTGGGGTCAGCACTTAGTGCGGGGCATAAAGTGCGGAGCAAAATAGTGATAATCTCTACCCTCGCAGAGTTTATAGTCAGAGGGGTGGGGCCACATGTTGAACAAGAGCAATTTATTATAATTGTGATAAGTACTATGGAGGAAACACACAGAGGGTAAACGGGACAAAATGTAGTCTGGGTGGGGGAGCCCGGACATCTTCCCTGAGGAAGTTCCTTCTAAGCTGTGACCCGAGGAAGAAGTTGAATTTGGCCTGATGAAGTGTGCGTGGTGTGAGTGTGATGGGAAACCATGTGGAAAGAGATTCCCTTTTGTATAGAGGTCACCGATTGGCAGGTCACAGGCTAAATTCATTCCATAGACATGATTTATTTGGCTTGCAGTGTTGAAAAATGTGAATTACTTGCCAGTGTTTAAAAATCAGGAGCTGTCACGTTAAAGTGTACGTTTTTTTCAGCTTCTGTTGAAAACGAGATCAGGCTCCATTGGGATGCCAGTGGCAGCTGTCTACTAGTGTGTGTGTGGGGGTGCTGCGGCCCCCTGCCATGCTGGGGGGCATTCTAGTTCCTCCCACATCTCCTGAGCTACGTGCCTTTGCTCATTGACACAGCCACTTGAGCTTGTCACCACCCACGAGTCAGTGCTTTTTAGGGAAGAGGTGAATGTTTAAGTGTACCACTTGGGGGTCAGGCAGACCTGGGTTCGAATCTCAGTTCTGACACCTCTGTGGCTCCTTGATCTCAGTCCAGTTCCCTCCCTCCCTCTGTGTCCTGTTTCCTGGCTTATCAAAGGGGGACACCATCATCTTCCTCCAGGATTTTACGTGAGTGATGTGTCATCTGGGCTTAGCTTGGCCGTGGAAGTGCTCAGTTTATGATAGCAACCGGTGGTGGTAGGGCATGATGGTGGTGTTAGCACCAACTCGTTCCTTTCTCTCAGCAGCATGTCGTGGTTTAGTGGTCTCCTGGTCCCCAAAGTGGATGAACGGAAAACAGCCTGGGGTGAGCGCAATGGGCAGAAGCGTCCACGCCGTGGGACTCGGACCAGTGGCTTCTGCTCGCCCCGCTATATGAGCTGCCTCCGGGAGGCACAGCCCCCCAGCCCCAGCCCAGCTGCTCCCCCTCGGTGCCCCTGGCAGGATGAGGCCTTCATCCGGAGGGGTGGCCTGGGCAAGGGCACGGAGCTGGGGCTAAGGGCGGTGGCCCTGGGCTTCGAGGACACAGAGGCGATGGCAGCGGCCGGGGCTGCTGAGGCGGGCCCTGATGTGACCCCCAGGCATCGGCGGTCGTGCTGGCGGCGTTTGGCCCAGGTGTTCCAGTCGAAGCAGTTCCGCTCGGCCAAGCTGGAGCGCCTGTACCAGCGCTACTTCTTCCAGATGAACCAGAGCAGCCTGACGCTACTGATGGCCGTGCTGGTGCTGCTGACCGCCGTGCTGCTTGCCTTTCATGCGGCACCCGCCCGCCCGCAGCCTGCCTACGTGGCTCTGCTGGCCTGTGCCGCCGCCCTTTTTGTGGCGCTCGTGGTGGTGTGCAACAGGCACAGCTTCCGCCAGGACTCCATGTGGGTGGTGAGCTACGTGGTGCTGGGCATCCTCGCGGCTGTGCAGGTGGGGGGCGCCCTCGCAGCTGACCCCCGCAGCCCTTCCGTGGGCCTCTGGTGCCCTGTGTTTTTCGTCTACATCACCTACACCCTCCTACCCATCCGCATGCGGGCGGCTGTCTTCAGTGGCCTGGGCCTTTCCACCCTGCATCTGATCTTGGCCTGGCAGCTCAACCGTGGAGACCCCTTCCTCTGGAAGCAGGTGCGTGGTCTGGGAGGTGGGCCTTGGGGTGCAGGGTGGGGAATGTGAAGGGGTCTGGTGATCGAGGGTGGGTGGGGTGTGGGTGATAGGAGGGTACTGGGGGCAGAGCTGTATCCAAGGGGAGGGGCCAATGGCAGGCCAAGTTTCGGGGGTCGGCTCCATCTGGGATCTGGAGCAGAGGGAGGGCTCCCTGGACCCAAGCCTGCACTCTGCAGGCCCCGGTCTGCTGCCCTTGAGCCTGAGGCCCTTGCAGTAGCAGAGCCCATGGATGGGAGGGAGCACTGGAGGTGGGAAGGTGATGTTTAGCCCTGGGGCCCGGGGCAGGGTGGAGAGGGCAGTGTTGGCCCGTTGGGCCCTGGCATCTCTGGCCCCAAGTTGATCCCTGAGACTCAGGCCATCCCTGAAAAGCAGCTCCAGGTGGTGACCTGGAGGGATCAAGCAGGGTTTGGATGGAGTTAGCAAGGGAGGAGTTGCTTTTCTCCTGGACAGCTGCCATCTCTGAGAGGACAGGGAGGGTGCTGAGTGGGATCAGTTTTCTCTGGGGCTGGGCGTGGTTTGGACTGTAGCAAAGAGCGGAGTCAGGGTCGGATCTCCTCCCCTTCACCACCTCAAGGAGTCAGGGTCGGATCTCCTCCCCAGTGGAGTTGGACTGTAGCAAAGAGCGGAGTCAGGGTCGGATCTCCTCCCCTTCACCACCTCAAGGAGCACCAGTGCTCCGGGAGCCCGGTCTTGAGGTTCTCTGCGCATGCCAGCTACTGTATCCGGGTTCCTAGTGGGGTGTGGGGTGGGGCTTGCCAGCACAACGCTGAGTGAGAAATCAAGGCTTGGCGGCTGGCAGACCGGCTTTGTCCCCTGGGCTGACTTCTTCTCCGTGAGGTCTCAGACAACAAACCTCACTTCTCCCTGCCTTTATTTCCCAGTCTGTGAAACTGGGATAAAAATAGTATCTATCTCATGATGTTGCTGTTAGGGCCCCACCCTCTCTCACAGTGGAATAGAACCCGACGGGGCAGGGTTCTCACCTGGGGGCGGGGAACTGTGGGAGTGCTATAGGGGATGGTACCCAGGGAAGGGCCTTCCCAAAGTCCCTTTCAGGGAGAGGAGAGCATGTGGAGTCTGCCACCTGGGGGTTCTCCCCCTGGCGAGGGAGCAGAGACAGGACATTGGGCCTTGCCTATCCTTCAGGACACAGCCCTAACCAACATACCATGTGACCCCTCTGTTAGCAGCCTGATTTTGGGGGTGCAGTTCTCGTGTCTTGCTCAAGTTTTGTTTTTTTTTTTAAGATTTTTAAAAAAATTTATTTGTTTGACAGTGAGAAACACAGCTAGAGAAGGAACACAAGCTGGGGGTGAGAGAGGGAGAAGGAGGCTTCCCACAGAGCAAAGAGCCTGATGCAAGGCTCAGTCCCGGGACTCCATGATCATGACTTGAGCTGAAGGCAGACACTTAACGACTGAGCCTCCCAGGTGCCCCTGTCTTGCTCAAGTTTTGAGGGAGTCCTGCCTCTGCCTGGCCTGGGCTTGTGGCTTGTAGCCCACCCTAGCCCCACCCACAAAGAGGAAGTTGCCTGGGGCTCCCAGGGTGAGAAGCTGGGTGCTCTGGCATGATGCCCTTCTCCGCCCAGCTTGTGCTCCGGAACAGAATGTACCTTTTTAAAAGTAACTTTATAGCCCATTTGTTTGTGGAGCATGCACCCACAGGGCAGTCAGACCTCTTAAAGGGCCCGGGTCTTTCTGCCTCTGCTAGCCCCCCAATTCTCGCCAGGTAACTAGTATGCTGGTCTTTGGAGTTGGACTACCCTCCTGGGGAAGGAGGGCCTTGGAGGTGGTGCCTCCCTTCCCTCCCTACCTTCTCTCTGACTGGCCGGGGGTTGGGGGTAGGTGGGTGTCTCTTCTCTGCTCTTAGCTGGCATGGTGCCCAGGACCAGGCCCAGGGCCTGATTGGGGAGGCACAGCCCCATGGAGGCAGGACTCTGCCAGCCTCCTGCCTCCCCAAGGGCACCCAGTTGTAGCCTGACCCAGTAGGTCTCGGCAGACATGTTCTTAGGGTGAGTGGGGAGAGTCACCCCTGCCCCTGTGTCCATCCTTGGAGCGGGGTTGCCCATATGTCTTCTCTGAACTAAGAAGGATTGATTCCGTGTCCAGTTGGCCTATGCGTGTCTGGATGGCAGGGATTGTGGCCTTTCTAGGCTCCTTGTGCAGCCCCTTTCCAGATTCAGCCCTGCTCACGCACGTGGGAGGGAACCTTCGTTCTCCTCTGACCCACTCGTTCAGATGCACTGAGCAGTTTCACCCAGTGACCCCAGCCCCGCCTGGAGTCTCCTCGAGTGCCCTGGCATCCCTTTTTTCTCACAGTTGGATAGGGGTCTGTGTACAGATCTATTTCGGTCTCTCATCCCCCTTCCCCTTCCCTCCCCTGTGACTCACTTTTTCCTCTTGGGCTCCTGGGGCCAGGAAGGGAAGTTGCCTGGTTAACCCCCCTCCTTCTCCCCTACTGGGGGCTATTCTTAGAAACCCCTAAGGGAGATAGTGTGCCCCCCTCTTCACCCCTGCTGCTGGGAGGGAGGCCTTGTGATCTGGACTGGGAAGAAAGGCTTGGAGGCCAGTCCTAGAGGGTCAGAGAGAGAGATGGCTTAGGGGTTTGCTGAACTTACCCTTCCATTTTACCTAAGAAAAAATGAAACTGAGGTCTCAGAGATTAAGTGACCTGCCCAAGTTTGCAGGACTAGTTCTGGTTCTGGGCAAAGCCCAGAATTCCTGGCTTCCAGTTGGTGCACTTTCCCTCCCTTCTCCCCAAACCAGAGCCCTGCCCCAGCCAACTCTGGGGTGGAGCCATAAGTGCCGGGTTAACCCTTGAATTTCCAGAAACACTGAGGCCAGTTTTCCTTAGACCTGCTCTCTGGTGAGTGCTACTGATGCTGAGGAGGGCTGGCTATTCTGAGATCGGGGTCCCAGGGCATCAAGAATTGGGTGCTGGGACATGGTGGCAACCCTTCCCAGGTGGAAGGGAAAGTCCCATCTTGGTAGAACTGATGATTCCCATGCCTGGGCTCTCAGGCTGGGCGTCAAAAGCTTTGATGAGTGGAGTAAGAGTGATGATCTTGGAAATATGCAATGTACCATGCAGTAAGGTTGGGACACAGGCTTTGGAGTCTGACTGCCCTGGATTCAAGTCCCACCCCAGCCGCTGTTAGCTGTGTGATCTTGGGCAAGTTACTTAGCTTCTCTGTGCTAGAATGCCTTACCTTTACAATGAGTACTGTTACCTGTTTCATAGAGTTAGGAGAAATCCATTAGTTACTGTATACAAGACAGTTATAGAAGTCAGGAATATTAAATAGGCAGTCAACAAATTAGCTCTAATAATAGTAATAATTATAATAATATTAATTATTATATCAAATTATATCAGAGCAGGGAGGGATCTTAGACATCTTATTGTCCCCTCTCCAGGTTCTAGAGAAGCATACAGAGGCCCAGAAAGATGAGATAGCTTGTCCTGGGCATTCATGGAGGGTATAGAACTCAAGTCTCCTGGGTGTTGTCCTGTGAGGAGAACCATGTGCAGAAGGATCAGCATTTGTTCTTTGTTTGGGCTGGTAGTAGGGCAGGAAATCGTGTGCTGGGTGCAGGGCCCGTGACCCACCTTGCCCTGGTTGGTGCTTCTGCTCACAGGAGTTGTGAAATGGTCCCATTTCTCACTGTGGAGTGATCCAGGCAGGGGGCCGGAGTCCTGTGGGAGAAGCAAGAGATGTGTGGGATGGCTTGGGGACTTGGGGACAGACGGGGCACAGGATGCCGGCTTCCTCGCTGGAGGCACGTATCCATAGAGAGCCTGGCAGGTCGCACCTGTGCGCTGTGGAGTGGGGGCGCTCACCATCTGCCTCTGCTGCCCTCTTGCAGCTGGGTGCCAACATGCTGCTGTTCCTCTGCACCAACGTTATCGGCATCTGCACGCACTACCCGGCTGAGGTGTCTCAGCGCCAGGCCTTTCAGGAGACCCGCGGTTACATCCAGGCCCGGCTGCACCTGCAGCATGAGAATCGGCAGCAGGTGGGGCTGACTGCTCTCCGGGTCCCCGGGTCCGGGGCCTTTTCCCTCCCTGCCCCCAGAGAACCCACAGACTGGGTCCCCTGCCTGGCACCACTCTGCGGAATGAGTGTGGATGGTTCCCCCGATGGTGCATCACACAGGCCCCATGATGCTGGGGTTCTTGTCCTGTCTGAGGGGGAGCAGAGGGTAGATGGGAGCACAAGTGAGGGGTCGCTTGGGGGTGCTCAGAGAGGGCTGAGACGTGTCTGCTATAGGTTCTCATGGGGCAGGGGGTGCAGAGGGACACTCAGGTCTCCAGAGGGGTGTGGGAGGGCTCTGGGGTAGTGGAGGCATCGGGAGGGGTCCCAGCGTGAGGCCGGGGAGGTAGTGGTGCCCTGTCGAAACCGCTGGTCTAGGAACGGCTGCTGCTGTCCGTGTTGCCTCAGCACGTTGCCATGGAGATGAAAGAAGATATCAACACAAAGAAAGAAGACATGATGTTCCATAAGATCTACATCCAGAAGCATGACAATGTCAGGTAGGGTGGGGGTGGGAGGAGACCCGGAGGGATAGGGGACCTGGGAGTCTTTGAGGGCCATGTGTTCCTTCCACCTTCTGCCATTGTCCACAGCATCCTCTTTGCGGACATTGAAGGCTTCACCAGCCTGGCTTCGCAGTGCACTGCGCAGGAGCTGGTCATGACCCTGAACGAGCTCTTTGCCCGGTTTGACAAGCTGGCTGCGGTGAGGGGGCATGGGGTTGGGGGGTGGTGTGAGCATAGCCTTACTGGGGCGGCCTGGCACAGTGGGGACAGATGGTGACTCAGTGAGGGTGCTGGGCGGGCCAGAGAGTGAGAGCAACTCTCCCCAACTCTCCCCATTAGGAAAATCACTGCCTGAGGATCAAGATCTTAGGGGACTGTTACTACTGTGTGTCGGGGCTGCCAGAGGCCCGGGCAGACCATGCCCACTGCTGTGTGGAGATGGGGGTGGACATGATCGAGGCCATCTCGTAAGCAGCGCTTCCTGGCTTCCTGGAACAGAGGGTGCCTTAGCCGACTCCTACCCTTTGACGTGTCCTCAGGACTTTTTCTCAGTCGTGGCTATTTCTCTGTCTTGGAGATCTGTTCCTAGGGAGGGGACTAGATCCTTCTTCAGCCCATGCAGCTTAGACCCCAGCCAGCTGGGCTGGGTCAGGGAGCCAGCATGAGGGGATTTGGGCGGGTGTGAGTGCTAGCTGAGCAGGTCTGAGGGGAGAATGGCAACTCCTCCCTTTCTAGCTCAGTTCCTTCCACGGGATGCTACGGGGCCGCAGCTGGTGAACGCAGTTCTCAGATTTGTCCCTGAGACCCAGGCAGCTTTGTGCCCACATCCAGCCAGAGGCTATAGTCCTGTGCCTGGCATCCGTGTCTGTCCCTGGCTGGCTCCAAGAGGAGTGAGGGGCCCGAGTTCTGGGCTGGGGGTGGGGAGGACTGTGCCAGGAGCTGAACCGGAGCTGCCTCCTCCCAGGCTGGTGCGTGAGGTGACAGGTGTGAACGTGAACATGCGCGTGGGCATCCACAGCGGGCGTGTGCACTGTGGCGTCCTTGGCCTGCGGAAATGGCAGTTTGACGTGTGGTCCAATGATGTGACGCTGGCCAACCACATGGAGGCTGGGGGCCGTGCTGGGTGAGTGTGGGGTCCGGGTGGTGAGGCACGGGAGTGAGGTGGGCAAGCCCAAGTCTCACCCTCCCATGTCCTCATAGCCGCATCCACATCACCCGCGCCACGCTGCAGTACCTGAATGGGGACTATGAGGTGGAGCCAGGTCGGGGTGGTGAGCGGAATGCTTACCTCAAGGAGCAGCACATCGAGACCTTCCTCATCCTGGGAGCCAGCCAGAAACGGGTCAGGCCGGGGGGTGGTGGGGTCGGGGGAGGCAGGTAGGGAAGAGGGCTGATGTGGGGGGCAGACACACCTCTTCTCAGGGCCCCTTTTCTGATCGTGCACCTGGCTGCCTTCACAGAAGGAGGAGAAGGCCATGCTGGCCAAGCTGCAGCGGACGCGGGCCAACTCCACGGAAGGGCTGATGCCACGCTGGGTGCCCGACCGCGCCTTCTCCCGGACCAAGGACTCCAAGGCTTTCCGGCAGATGGTGAGGGGCCCACAGCACTAGGACCTGATGCCTCATTTCCCCAACTCTCTGTGCGCCCCCCTCCCTCTTCTGCCGTCCTTGTTGCGGCTCATACATCTCCACGTATGACTTCTGGTATTGGGGGCAGGAGGGATGCCTTCATACCAAGAGTCCCAGGGCCCGCAGCATACATGGATGGGGGGAATCCCTCAGCACACTGCTGAGGATGTGGAAGAGATGGTGGAGGCGACAGTGGTCAGCCCTTCACCTCACTTGCAGGCTTTGTCTTTTTCTCCAGGGCATTGATGATTCCAGCAAAGACAAGTAAGTCTGGTTATTGAGGAGGGAGGGAGGAAGGGGAGGGGAGAAGGTACTTGCACCCTGGGATGGGGCTGCAGGGAGCCGAGACCCTCTCTTTCCTGGACCTTAGGTGTGTCATGTGGGAGCAGGGGCCACACTTACCCACTCACTCTGTTCTTGGGTGCTGCCCATGCCCCTCCTTTCTTGTTGCCTCTCATGTGGCAATGCTCCTGCCCCTGGTGAAGCCATGTCCCCTGCCCTCAGCCGAGGTGCCCAAGATGCCCTGAATCCCGAGGATGAGGTAGATGAATTCCTGGGCCGTGCCATCGATGCCCGCAGCATCGACCAGCTACGGAAGGACCACGTGCGCCGCTTCCTGCTCACCTTCCAGAGAGAGGATCTTGAAAAGAAGGTTTGGAGGATTTGAGGGCAGAGGGATGAAGGAACTGAGGGAACCGGAGAGTTACTTTGGGAATTGGGGAGGTGGGCACAACCACAGGGCACAGGAGGGATTCCTGTGCTGGACCACCTGGGCCACTGCTTCCCCTCCTTGAGGCCCCTGGTAGTGCCCTGCTTCCCCTGGGGCAGAGCCCAGCACCCAGGTCAGCCTCCTTTCCCTCAGTACTCACGGAAGGTGGACCCCCGCTTCGGAGCCTACGTGGCCTGTGCGCTGTTGGTCTTCTGCTTCATCTGCTTTATCCAGCTTCTCATCTTCCCACAGTGAGAGCCCTGCCCCTCCTCACTCGGCTTCTCTTCCCTCCACCACTTCCCGGAACCTTCCTCAACACCCATGCAAGTTCATGGTCCCTGGAGCCCTCACCATGCCCGTCCGGGGAGTGGGACAGGGATGTCTAGGGATTCCAGAGTAACATTTTTCCTGGCCTTCTTCTGCCCCAGCTCCACCGTGATGCTTGGGATCTATGCGAGTATCTTTCTGCTGTTGCTGATCACTGTGCTCACCTGTGCTGTGTCCTCCTGCGGCTCTGTACGTCGGGGCTTCTTCCACGGCTGGTGGGGAGGGCTGGCTGGGCTGGGCTGGGGAGGAGTCCCATGGGGAGAGGGAAGAGGAGGCCAGGCTTCCGTCCCTGGGCCCCATCCCTGGTTGGCCTTACCCCTTGGCTGACATGGTCTCCGACTCTCTGTCTCTTGCCTATCTGCAGCTCTTCCCCAAGGCCCTGCGACGTCTTTCCCGCAGCATTGTCCGCTCCCGGGCACACAGCACTGTGGTTGCCATCTTTTCAGTCTTGCTTGTGTTCACCTCTGCCATCGCCAACATGGTAAACGTCCAGTGGGAATTCTTCTACCCTTTGTCTGTGCCAGGCACTGCTCAAGGTCATGGGGGTAGGCAGACGAAGAAGGCCCATGTTGCCCTCCAACAGCTCGTTATCCCAAAGGAGGGAATGAGGTTAACTCCAGTCCCTTTCTCTCCTTGCTCTCTGTACCCCCTATCACCCCTCAGTGGGAACTTTGACCTCCAGGGTACAAGGCACTGGGGCACGGCCCTTGTAACCACTCCCCTCCCTGGTTACCCCCAACCTTTGCAGTTCACCTGTAACCACACCTCCATACGGACCTGTGCAGCCCGGATGCTCAATGTAACACCTGCTGACATCACCGCTTGTCACCTGCGGCAGCTCAATTACTCTCTGGGCCTGGATGCTCCCCTGTGTGAGGGCACCGCACCCACTTGCAGCTTCCCCGAGGTGTCCAAGCTGTGCTCGGGCGGGATGGGGCCGGGTAGGCCTGATCAGTGCTGGTTAATTGACTCCTCTGCGTCAGGCCTGGCAATGGGTGCTGGGGGCCCAGATCTTACCAGAGTCCCTGCTGGCAAGTAGCCAGGGGCCCTGGTGCAGGGTGGGGCGGGGACCTTTGGGTTTGAGGTTCTGGAGGGGAACGCGGGGCTCTTCCTGCCTGGGTTTGGGGGTGCTGCGGCTTCTGCCTCCATCCAACACCGCCTCTGTCGTCACCCCCCAGTACTTCGTTGGGAACATGCTGCTGAGTCTCTTGGCCAGCTCTGTCTTCCTGCACATCAGCAGCATCGGGAAGTTGGCCATGATCTTTGTCCTGGGGCTCATCTATTTGGTGCTGCTTCTGCTGGGCCCCCCAGCCACCATCTTTGACAACTATGACCTGCTGCTTGGTGTCCATGGCTTGTGAGTTTATCCTCAGCCCCTTTGATCCCCTAGGAGCTTCCTGACCCTTCTGGTCACTCTGGTGCCCAGGCCTCTTGTGCCCTTGAAATGCCACCTCTTATCCCTCACCTGTGGGGGAAAAGGAGGCTGTGGAGGAGCCCCTGGCATATGACTCGACAGTCACCCCAAGGAAACCCCAGTTCTGGGAAGTCCCTATATCTTGAGGCCAACATTTAAAAAAAATTCCCTTTCTCATTTGCATGGTTCCTTCATACGCATTCTCTTAACCACCTGTGGGTCACACAGCTGCTTGGTGGCAGAGCCCTGGCTAGGAACCAAAACTTCTGACGCCTGCTTAGGGGCTTTGCCCTGGACACCACACTGGCTTTTCCTCTGCAAACCCCATCCCTTGTGATGTGGGGGCCATAGCTTGTGTGGTAGGAAAAGCCTCTGGAGTCACTCGGGTTTGAATCCCTCTCTGCTTCTCATTAGCTGTGTGACCTTGGACAGGGGAGTTAATGTCTCTGAGCCTCACTTTCCTCATCTGTAAAATGGCAGTGGTGCCCGTATTATAGGTGATTGCAAAGACGATGGTAACTCCCATTTGTCGAAGCCTTACTGCATGCCAAGTGGCTGCGCTCAGCCTTTTTTAAGATTTAGATCTCGTCCCTCCTTTACTGATGAGGAAACAGGCCTAGACTTAAGCAACCTGTTCCGGGTCACAGGACAGGTAAGTGGAGGAGCTAGGAGCAGAACCTTCTCTTAACCTCTGCTCTTAATGAGTTCGTGTAGGCCATAGCCCTGGTCCTGTGCCTGATTTTGTGCTCTGTGTCTCCCCTCCCCTCTACCCCCCACCCAGCCACCCAGGAAGAACCGATGACTTTGTTTCTTGTATCTTCCTGCCAGGGCTTCTTCCAACGAGACTTTCGATGGGCTGGACTGGTGAGTGAGTGCTCTGAGGTGGGGAAGGGCAGGGCTGCCACAGGCCTCTTCCCAACACTGAGCTCACTTCTGCTGCCCCTCAGCCCAGCGGCCGGGAGGGTGGCGCTCAAGTACATGACCGCCGTGATTCTGCTGGTATTTGCACTGGCACTATACCTGCACGCCCAGCAGGTGGAATCGACCGCCCGGCTAGACTTCCTCTGGAAACTGCAGGTGACCCGGTGGGCCTCTAGGGGAGAGGGAGGGTCCTGAGGACGGAACCTGGGCCGAGCCAAGCTGGCCGAGGTTTGGGTTGCCCAAGACCACTCTGGCTCCCAGCCTTCTCCGCGCCCATCCCCTACCCTAACCCCTGCCTCATCCCATCCCTGTGCCTTTCTTCTCCCCCATGATTCCCTTTGATGCCCGTCTCCAGGCGTTGGCTGCTGTCCCCACCCCTTGTGAATGTTGGGCAATGGGTGATGGGTGCGGTGTCCACAGGCAACAGGGGAGAAGGAGGAGATGGAGGAACTCCAGGCGTACAACCGAAGGCTGCTGCATAACATTCTGCCCAAGGACGTGGCTGCCCACTTCCTGGCCCGGGAGCGCCGGAATGATGAACTCTACTACCAGTCGTGTGAGTGTGTGGCTGTCATGTTTGCCTCTATTGCCAACTTCTCTGAGTTCTATGTGGAGCTGGAGGCAAACAATGAGGGCGTCGAGTGCCTGCGGCTGCTCAACGAGATCATCGCGGACTTTGATGAGGTACCTGTCTGGTTGGCTGCTGCGGGCGGAGCAGCTGGGGGGTGCTAGGGGAATGGGGAGAACTTTGGATGGGAAGGCCAGGATTGGAGGGGTAGCTGGATTGGGAGGGGGCAGGGAGGTTTGATGGGACCCAGAGATGTCGGGGTAGGAGTAAGGGTAGGTACAGTAGGGACAAGGCCGAGGACCCACCAAGGTGTCCGAGGTGGCAAGGAGGTCGGCCTCAGTGGGGCAGGGTCATCACTGCAGGGGAGCAAAGGACCCGAGGATCTGTGGAGAGGACAGCATAGGTACCAGGTGGATGTTACTGAGGAAGGGGGCAGTAGTCTGTGGACAGAACCCCATGAGCCCAAGTAAGCAAGATGGGCCCCTGAGTAGAGAAAATGGAAGAAGCAAGCATGAGGGAGTGTCCTGAATATCCAGGTCAGGAATAAGCTGTTTACTGTTCTGGAGCCAAGCCGCTTCTTCACTCTGGCGCTCGGTTTCCCAAAAGTGACGTCAGAGTAACTGATGGCTAATACCCCTGCCCTGGTTCCGGATTCTGAGAGGGAGCTTTGTGAAGCTGGGCCGAGGCTGTGTGCACAACTTCTGACCCGGCGTTCCGCCGACTGCCTGGTGACGGAGGCCTGTGTTCCTGGCTCCTTGGTCCTGCCTTGACTACAACAGCTCAAAGGAGGGGAGCTGTCGGACCCGGGCAGGGGGGAGAGGCTGAGGCAGGGCAGGAGTGAGCATGGGGCGGGGTGCGTGTGTCTGGCCTCTCTGCCTTGACAGTGCGGTCCCCCGTGCTGCGCAGATCATCAGCGAGGAGCGCTTCCGGCAGCTGGAGAAGATCAAGACCATCGGGAGCACCTACATGGCAGCCTCAGGGCTGAACGCCAGCACCTATGATCAGGCGGGCCGCTCCCACATCACTGCCCTGGCTGACTATGCCATGCGGCTCATGGAGCAGATGAAACACATCAACGAGCACTCCTTCAACAATTTCCAGATGAAGATTGGTGAGATGGCCTGGGTGCCTGGCAGCTTGTCCCAGGACTGTGTCTGGGTGAGGCGGAGGAAGCAGGCCAGCAATGGATGGCATCCCAGATGCCCCACTGGGAATCCTCTGGGATGTCCTTTTCTCCCACCTTCTGTCTCGCCTTATATTTAGAACGATCATTTGTTGAGGGCCTACCGTGTGCTAGGCACCGTTCTGGACATTTTAATCTGCATGTTATCATCCCCTTTGATGGGTAGAGACTAACTGTCAGATTAAATATCTGACCAAGGTCAAACAGCTGGGAGGTGGCTGCCCTGGGATTCAAAGCCCGGTTTATTTCAGCTCCAGCACCTGTGCCCTTCCCTATGGCCAGTCTGATAAGAGGCACTTCCTCTCACATGAGCTGGGAGCTGGTGGGGGGGGAGGCGTGGTTAACAGCGTGGATTCTGGAGTCACTCTGGTTTGAATTCTGGCTGTTCCACTTACTGGCTTGTTTAGCACGTTACATCCCAAGGCTTTCTGTAAAATGGGGATGATACCTACCACTTAGGGCTGTTAAGGGGATGAAATAATGGAATGCAAAATGCCTCCCAGAGGAGTTGACACGGAGTGAGCAGTCGGTGGATTTAGCTACTGTTATGGCAATAACTGTCTTAAGTCAGTGGAACTCTCAGGACATGCCCAGATCTGCCATTCTTTGCAACCAGGACACTTGTCCCTTTGTCACTTTCTTCTCTGAGTCCTTCTAAAGGTTCCAGGAGGTGGGAGGACTCCCTGGGCTGACCCTGGAATGTCTATTAGTCTCAGTTTTTTGCTGCTGTCCCCATCACAGGGCTGAACATGGGCCCAGTTGTGGCAGGCGTTATTGGGGCTCGGAAGCCACAGTATGACATCTGGGGGAACACAGTGAATGTCTCTAGCCGTATGGACAGCACGGGGGTCCCTGACCGAATCCAGGTGAGGGGAATGTGGGCAGAGGCTGGGAAGGGTATGGGTCCGGAGGGCTTCTGTAGGTCCCTCTCCGAGATCAGCTAGGACAGGGGTAGGGTGGCAGTGTTCTGTGGTTAGGGGGCTGGGGTTTGGGGGGACTAGCATGATTAGAAAATCCCTGGACCCCTGCTAATGCAGCAGGAAGGATCCCAGGGTTAATGGGTTCCCTTCTCGTCCCCCAGGTGACCACGGACTTGTACCAGGTTCTAGCTGCCAAAGGCTACCAGCTGGAGTGTCGAGGGGTGGTCAAGGTGAAGGGCAAGGGGGAGATGACCACCTACTTCCTCAATGGGGGCCCCCCCAGTTAGCAGGGCCCAGCTACAAGTTCAGCTGTCAGGACCAAGGTGGGCATCTGAGTGGACTCTGTGCTCGCTGGATGGAGCTGTGGCAGGGGGCACCAGGCCTCCAGACCCTGCTGACCACAGAAGGGAACACCCCAGCAGGCTGTGCTTGGACCGTGGTCTTCTGCCGGCAGGCTGGTGAACAAGGGATACCAAGAGGATTATGCAAGTGACTTTTACTTTTCGAATTGGGATAGGGCTGTTGCCTCTTTCTTCCAGCTTTTGGGAGCAGGGGAGGCAGCAGCCACAGAGGCAGCAGGAGCCTTCCTGCCTGAGGGATTAAAATGGCAGCTTGCCATGCCTGTCCTTCCCCTGTCTGTCTGAGCAACAGACTCAGGGCTGGGCCCTTCCTTTCCCTCTTTTTCCTGGGAATATTTTGTACAAAGACTGGGGCAGGCATGAGGAGTGCCTATTCTGTGCTTGCCTCTGCTATGCCTGCGTCTCCTGTACTGGCTTTGGGTACCCCACCCCAGGCAAGTCTCCCTCCTAGGCAAAGGGCAGAGGAGGGAGATGCTCTGGGGACCCAGCTCTGTCCATATTTCAGGGGAATGTTTCCATTTGCCAAATCCTAGTCCCATGATCTGTCCCCAAAGGGGAACAAAGGGACTTTTGACAGCTCAGATTTAGCCCCAGTTCCCACACAGCTCCAGGGAAAGGGGCATCTGGCCTCATTGGTACTGTGAAAATGCCCAGCCAGAGAGCAAGCATGTGTGTGGGGAATGTCAGAAGATCAGGAGTTGAAAGTTCATCTGCAGGTGCCAAAGAGAGCAGGCTGGCCAGGGAGTGGGGTGGTACTAGACTCTTGATCTCAGGGTCCCACTGGGGTCATGATCAGGTAACTCTACCCCCATGCTCTCTTGCTGTCTGCTGGCAAGGGGGCACAGAACATCCATTCTGTTGCCAAATAGAAAAGGGTCAGGGCAGAAGGATGGCTCTGATCTCAAACCTGTCCTCCCAAGTCTCTGGCCCTGGGAAGGGCCTGTCTGTCTAATGTGTGTGCATGTTGGCCTTTGTGTGTGTATGTTTCCCAGGTCTGTGTGTGTCCTTGTGCTCCACTTCAGCTCTCTACCTGGGGTTGTTTCTCTCCTGCAGACCTCTGTCTTCTGGAAATAAGGCAGGGTTTCTGCTTTCAAGGGATGGAGAGAGATGCCTGGGTTGCACAGGAGCGCCATGGGGCATGGCAGCAAGAGGAAGTTGGCCCTGGGGAGAGGAGTCCTTTTTGTGCCAAATCCCTAAGTGCCATTTGGGGGCCGCATGTGCAGCATGACTGTCTCCCTGCCTGGGGCAGGGACCCAAGCGCCTGCTTGAGCCCCAGTGTTCCATGCACTTGAACTCTCTGGGGTTTGGTGGGCAGAGGCTCAGGGATTTCCTGGGTTCGCCAGCTGGTAGTATACTTTGGGATCGAGGTAGCATGGGATCTCTCTGAGGACCCAGATACTGGTACTAGGGGATGGGGCAAGGGAACCTGAAACTTCACGTTCTGCAGCCTTCCATCTCAGTCTAGCTATGTTCCTGGCTCTCTAGTCCCCATGAAGCCTGCAAGGGCTAGGAGGAGGGTTGGAAGGTCGGACTCTAGATTCCCTATCTTTGCCTTCCTTTCCCTACAGCCTCCTTGCCTCAGGCCTGAATAGTTGGGTGCCTTGGTTTCTCATTCTGTGCCAATTTAAGCCAGAGGAATTAGCCTGCATTTTGCTTGAAGATCATTTCGTCTGGGAGGTGATTAGAGAGACAGAGGAGAGAGGGTCCCAGAGTTGCTGGGTTTGAGGAATGGAAGAGGTAGGTGGTACTCTTGCCCCTCCTTGTGCCCTTTCTTACTCCCACTCCTTGCAGAGACCTGGTTTTGGCTCATACTGTCTCCTTTGTGGGATCTTCATGCGTCAACCAAATGAGCCATCAGGCACTTCATTAGCCTTGGCCGGAGGAGGGGACAAGACTAGTTGGTTTGGACAGATAATCAGCTTCCTTTCCCCAGCTGTATCCCTGGATAGGGAGGGACTGCTTGGAGCCCGGGGGTGAGGATGCGGGTGTAAGGAGACCAGAGTGGGAAGACCTCCGTCTTCAGTGACTTGTCTTTGCTTCTTGCCAAGTGGGAGGGGCCTGTCCACACCCTGACTCCCCATACCACAGTGCCAACCATGCCCTTCTCCTGGGCTACCATCACCCCCTTTCTCACCAGGTGTTGGGGGAGTCAGTGGATGGGAGGCCCATGGACTTTGGTTTTATAATGTAACCACTGTGGCGGGGGGAGGGTGGTGTATCATGTATTTCCGTGAAATATTTAATATATTTAAATATCAATAAAATCAAATTCTTTGTAAAATTCTTAGCTCTCTGAAGGTGTTCTGGGCCCTGGGTTGGGTCAGAAATGGCAGGGCTGGGTATAGGAGGCAGCCTCCTACCAGAGGGATCTGTGAACCTTTTCCTTTGTGGTTAGAGGGCTTCCTCTGGTTTTCTCACAGCCAAGGTGAAGTTGCAGTCTTCAGAGAGCATGACTACTCTAGGCCCTTCAGCCTCATGAGGACCACGGTGTGTCTTCCCAGACTTGTTATTCTGACACCTGCCATTCGTGAGGTCAAGACCCCCTTGGTAATCTTTTCTGTACCCCGGCCCCTCCCAAACCAAGCCCCAAATTCTGGCCCCTGTACATCTGATCTCACAGGAATTTGGGCATTGGAATGACTTCTCTCCGCCTCACTTCCAGGGCACACGAGTGACTTCTAGTCCAATCTGTTTACTCTGCTTTTGGGGTCCCCTCCTCCCATTAGTCAGTCAGTGGAGCCAGGACACCTTCTTCCACTTTCTCTCTCTTTGCCCTGCTTCCACAGTCCGTCTTGCCCTTCTGCAAACATATCCTGCTCAGTACAGACTGAAGTTTCTGTCACTAAGAACAGAGTGATCCATGAACCTGGGAAAAAGAGAGAGGGCCTCAGGTTTGGGCAGGGCAGGCTGGTGTCTGTGTGGTGGTGTCCTTAAACATCTCCCGAGACTGTCTCAGGGCAGAAAGGGCAGGGGCAGTAATGAGGAAGTAGGGCTACTGCCAATGAATGGTGGTTAGAGGGTGGGAAGCAGCAATGAAGGGAGCAGAAACATCCCTGGACCCCTCTAGGAAAACTATAGATACTTGTCTTGTGCTTGTCCCAGAAGTCATAGCTACAAGGCGAAACACAAAGATACGAACAAATCTTTAACTCCTTTGAACACCGGAGTCTGGGGCCCGCTATCCCCGCTAAGACCCAAACTCGGTCTTCTATTATCTGAGAAGAGATGAAACAGTTTCTAAGGGTTTAAGTGAAGGAAGAGAGTACTTCCCTTAGTCTCCTCACCCTCACCATCCCAGCCTAACCTGGTCATTGGGCTTTTGATGAGGCAGTGGCGGGGGCTTTTTATCCATGGCATGGTTTCCTCCGGGCATGCTCCTGCATCATGGGACCGCCAGAAGCTGAAGTTCTGAGCATCAGTCAAGGGGACTCTGAAGACCTGATTGGGGACTGAATGGTTGGGAAAGGGCAAGTTATCCAGTTCTTACTTCAAGTTTTATCTTCAAGTTCTTTCTCCCTTTTGTGCCTAACGGCAACACACACAGACCCCCAACCTAGCACCTGGGCCTGAGTAGGTGCTGAGAAGTCCTGGGACTCTGGCCACCACCCCCAGCTTCACGTGTGGATTCCAGCATCTCACTCCCTTCATGGTCAGTTGAATCAGTCTTGATTCTTCCTGCTGCTACTAAGCCAATCTCCAAGAGAGCTTTCCCCAAGTACTAAGATGGTGGAAAAACGAGTGGTCAACTCATTGGGAAAATGTGCAAGATGGGTCTACTATACTGTTTTCTCCTATTCCCAGCCCCCAGGCTTAATCAGCTGCTTTCCCTTCTCCCTTCTCTGGAAAAATTCTTTCCTTTGCTCATTCCAGGTAATTCTCTGAAATTAAGTGGCGATACCATCTCATATTTAGATACTGCTAGTAGATTCATTTATCAAGTGCCTACCATGTTCTAAACATAGGTATTCTTAAGATTTTGAAATACTATCAGACTTACCTTGGTGTTTTTATTCTTTTTTTTTTTTAAAGATTTTATTTATTTATTTGACAGAGAGAAAAACAGTGAGAGAGGAGGTACACAAGCAGGGGGAGTGAGAGAGGGAGAAGCAGGCTTCCTGCCGAGTGGGGAGCCCAATGTGGGGCTTGATCCCGGGTCTCCAAAGGCAGATGCTTAACCAACCGAGCCACCCAGGCACTCTGGTGTTTTTATTCTTGATGTAGATAAATCTAATTATACCTTTGTATACTCTTTAAACTTAGAATTATAGCCTAATATTCTGGCTATGTAGTCTTCATAATCATTTTTAAAAAATCTGTAGTATACCATTGAGTAGAATGTACATTTTTGACTTAGTTGTTTCCTTATTGATTGATGATAAGCTCCTAAAAAGAATTTGCTATCAGGAATAACTCTTAGATACTCCACCCATATGTCTTTTTAAATTTCTGAAAGTATCTTAGTTTTTTAAATTAAACTTTAATTTTGAGATAATTGTGGATTCACACACAGTTGTAAGAAATGATACACAGATCCTGTGTACACTTTACCCAATTTCCCCCAACAGAAAAAGGGAGTTGCCCCCCCTTTTAAAAATTTTATTTATTATTTATTTGACAGTTTGCAAGTAGTGAGCAACGGGCAGAGGGAGAGGCAGAAGCAGGCCTCCTGCCGAGCAGGGAGCCCAGTGTGGGGCTCGATCCCAGGACCCTGGGATAATGACCTGAGCCGAAGGCAGATGCTTAACCAACTGAGCCAGCCAGGATATATATATAAATGTATGTGATCTTTTGGGGACTGGCTTTCTTTTCATAGCATAACTCCCTGAAGATTCCTAGAAGTTCTTGCATGTATCAGTAGTTTGTCCTAGATGCTTTTTTTAAAAAAAGATATTATTTATTTGACAGAAACACAGCTAGAGAAGGTACACAAGCAGGGGGAGTGAGAGAGGGAGAAGCAGGCTTCCTGTGATGCAGGGTCGATCTGGGAGTCTGCGATCATGACCTGAGCGGAAGGCAGATTCCCAGAGACTGAGCCACCCAGGGACCCCTGTTCTAGATGCTTTTTTAAATGTATATTTTTCTCTTTCACAACAATGCTGGAGTGTGATGGTTCAGAGAAGTTAAGTGGTTAAAGGAACTTGCCCAAGGTCACACAATTTGGAGTTTAAACTCAGTTCAAATTCCAAAGCCAGTGCTTGGTCTACCACTCCTTATAGGCATAGCATATAATATACGAAGTACTGTCCTAAATTGTCTCATTTTGTTGTGATCCTCACAACAATTCTCTAAGATTGGTACAGCAGGCATTTTTTCTTTTTCTTATTGAGAAAACATTAACAGAAGGTATGTGGCTACCAAAAATAAGACAGGAGAGACAGAACTGGGACTCCAATATGGAGCTTCTTCCAAGTCTGATTAAATTTTTCTTTTATCTTGCTCACTCTGCCATTCAATTCTACTTTCACCCTCCTTTTCTTAGTCTCCTTTCTGGGCAGTTTTTCCCTCCCTGCCCTATAACCATGCCCCATCACAGCCCAACCATTCTTTATAAACTCAGGCATATCTATTCTGCCCCTAGTGTGGTGCCTACTCCAAGATACTTTCATGTCTTCATATTTTAAAAAAATTTATTTGAGAGAGAGCACACGTGCTTGTGTGTGTGTGAGAGAGAGCACACGCGCTTGTGTGAGTGTGTGTGTGTGTGTGTGTGTGTGTGAGAAAGACAGCATACAAGGTGGGGGATGGGCAGAGGGAGAATCAGGCTTTCCACTGAGCAGGGAGCCAGATCCCAGGGGCCCCAGGTCATGACTTGAGCCAAAGGCAGAAGCTTAACTGACTGAGCCACCCAGGCTCAATACTTACATGTCTTTAACAACACCTTCTTTACAGCTTCGTGGTACCTTGTGTGGCTATTCTGGTGCACGGAATAATTCCCATCTTCTGGGATAATAGGGGGAAGTCTAGTGGGCACCGGTTCCTTCTGGTCTGAAACAAGAGTAGGCTTGTTGTGAGTACTTAGCAAATGGGGCTATTTGATTTTCTGAGTTTCTAGTCTCCAGGCACATGGCAGGGATCTCTTTGAGCCACTCAGATCTGATCTTAGGATCTCAGATGTCAAATTACAATGCCTGTGTCAGGAAGGAGGGAGGGAGGGAGAACCCAGTGATCATGAGACCTCCCTTACCGTTCCTTTGCTCCTCTCTGACTCCTCGGTTTTGATTGGCCTCCTACTGGAATCAGGATATTGACAGATAGTGAGGGTTCATGCAGGTGAAAAAGGTCCTTTATCTGGATGGACACTTTCCTGGAATTGGCATATTTGCAGAACTTTACTTTGTCTAATAGGGGAACTTATGTTTGAGCTAAGTCATGGAGGGTAAGAAGGAGTCCGTGGGACATGGTGGTATCAGGAAGAGCATTTCAGGCAGCAGGATAGCAAGTGTGTAGAAGACAGAAGCAGCAGAGAGGTTTCAGCTTGCTGTTCATTTAGAGCCTGATTAGTGTGAGGCAAAGTGGAGAGGGGCAGGGAGGGGCTCAAAAAGTAGTGTAGAGTTAGGTAAGGTAGGGTAGAGCAGGGCAGTGTAGACCTAGCATTTTGTTTTTTTTAAGATTTTATTTGAGAGAGACTGAATGAGGGGAAGGGCAGAGGGAAAGGAAGAAGCAGATGCCCCAATGAGCAGAGAGCCCAATGGGGGACTTCATCCAAAGACCTGAGATCATGACCCAAGCCGAAGGCAGATAGCTGAGTGACCCAGGTGCCCCTAGACCTAGCATTCTTCTGGGGATTAGGGGATTCCCTCTGAAGCAAAATCTCACTATGGAGGCATCTCACTATGGAGGTAAAGAGACCAGAGCTATCTTACCCACGTCAGAATGTTTGTATTCCCCTCAAATGCATATGTTGAAAACCCAATTCCCAAGGTGATAGTATTTGGAGGTAGGGCCTTTAGGGGGTAATTAGGTCATAGGAAAGAGCCCTTATGAATGGAATTAGTGCCTTTATAAAAGAGACCTCAGAGAGCTCCCTCTCCCCTCCCACCAGATGAGGGTACAACTGAGAAGTCTCCAACCTGGGGTGCCTGGGTGGCTCAGTTGTTGGAGGGTCTGCTTTTGGCTCAGGTCATGATCCTGGAGTCCCAGGATCGGGCCCCACATCAGGCTCCCTGCTTGGCTGGAGGCCTGCTTCTCCCAGCTTGTGTTCCCTCTTTAGCTCTGTTTCTCTCTGTCAAATAAATAAAATCTTTTTAAAAAGATTTTATTTATTTTAGAGAGAGAGTGAGTGAGAGCATGAGGGGGGAGAACATCAGCGGGAGAAGCAGACTCCCCACCGAGCAAGGAGCCCAATGTGGGACTCGATCCCGGGACTGCAAGATCATGACCGGAGCTGAAGACAGTGGCTCAACCAACTGAGCCACCCAGGCACCCCATAAATAAAATCTTAAAAAAAAAAAAAAAAAAAGGCTGCAACCTGAAGGAGAGCCCTCACCAGACTACGCTGGCTCATTGATGTCAGACTTCCAGCCTCCAAAACTGAGAGAAGTAAACTTCCTCATAGAAGCTACCCAGTCTATGGCATTCTGTGACAACAGCCCAGATGAACTAAGACAGCAGGCTCTCTTGCCACTAGGGCATGGGCAAAGTGTTTTGGCTAGGCCAAGCCCACCTGCTTCAGATTCTGAATCAAAGAGGAAGGTTGCAAAGAAACAGGGGCTATATAGAGTCTTTTTCTACTAATGGGAACCTGTAGCACTGAAGCTGCATTTTATTTCCAGGAGCACATTCAGAGCCTGGGGTCCTTGATGGCAATATTGTTTGCTATGGTACTGAACACAGCAGTGTCTATGCCCAAACAGGTCTGCAGCACGATCTGGTTATTGTCCACCAAACTTGGTTCTCTGTTCCTTTTATAGCAATTATGTTCTTCCCAATATGTTTTTAAAAAACCACTTTGTTGTAAAATACAAGTAGTTGTATGTATTCAGTACATACGACTTAATGAGTTTGGAGGTAAGTATACACCTCTGAAACTATCACTACAATCTAGGTCATAAACATCCATCCCCTCCAAAAATTTCCTCCCACTCTCTTTATTGTTATTATTTATTTTGTGGTAAGAACATTTAACAGAAGATCTATGCTCTTAGAAATTCATAAGTATATAATACAGAACCTATATAACTATAGGTTCTCTGATGTACAGCAGATCTCTAGGATTTATTCATCTTACATAACTCAGACTTTGTACCCTTTGACTACTGCCCCTCCATTTCTTCCTCCCCACGAGCTTCTGGCAACCACAATTCTATTCTCTGCTTCTGCAAGTTTGATTACCTTAGATTCTTCCTATAAATGGTGATATAGTATTTGTCTTTCTTTGGCTTATTTCACCTAGAATGTCTTCCAGGTTCACCATGTTGTAGCAAATGGCAGGACTTCCTTCTTAATTTTAAGGCTGAATAATTTTCCATTGTGTGTGTATACCAGATTTCTTTACCCATGTGTGCATCAATGGGCATTTATGTTGCTTTTCTTGGCTACTGTGTCTTGGCTACTGTGAATAATGCTGCAATGAACATGGAAGTGCAAATATCTCTTTGAGATCATAATTTCAATTCCTTTGGATACATATCCAGAAAGAGGATTTTAACTTTTTTGAGGAACCTTCATACTGTTTTCCATAGTGGCTGCACCAGTGTACATTCCCATCAATAGTATACAAAGGTTCCTCATTTTGTCTACATCCTCACCAACATGTTATCTTTTTTTTTTTTGATGGCAGCCACTTTTACAGGTGTGACATGGTACTCATTGTGGTTTTAATTTCCCTGAAGATTAGTGATATTGAGCATCTTTTAATATGCCTGTTGGCCATACGTGTGTCTTCTTTGAAGAAATGTTTACTCAGATGTTAAAGCTAATTTTTAATCAGTCCTTTTACTTTTGAGTTAAAAGAGTTTCTCGTGTATTTTAGATATTTGTCCTTTATCAAATATATGGTTTGCACTATTTCCTCCCATTTGGTAGGCTGCCTTTTTATTTTGTTGTTTCCTTTGCCGTGCAGGGTTGTTTAGTTTGATGTTAGTCCACCAACATTCTTTTAATAAATTCATGTTCTGCTTCAATAAGCTAGATTTAACTTGCATCTGAGAATCCTAAGCTTGTCAGGTACTCGATCAAAGTCTACCATTCTCTGGAAATTGTTGTGACCACAGACTCACCTCTGGTGGGGAACGGGGATGCCACTTTTCTGGAGTATTTCCCCAGCTCCTACTTTTCACCTTCATTCTGGTTTGACGCCATTCATTTTCTTCTGTCCTTCCCCACTTTACACCCCATTCTTTGAGAATGATCCAAGCAGGGTGGAGCATTGTTTGAAACCCCTTCTTTGCCAGTTGAAGATTTGGACAGGTGACAGAATATAGAGTTCTGCAAGCCTGAACTGAATCAGAGGGCTGATCTGTACTTCATCACAGGTTACAGCAATGAAGGGTCAGTTCCTGGGAGCAGTGTCATTTGACTTTGGTCATTGCCTCTGGGCAAGGTGGGGGGTGCCAGAATGTCTGTGGCCCAGTAGGTATGTTCTGAGGAGAAAGAGTAAGAGCATATTCCTAGTGGGCAATGGGACCTTGACTGCGAGTAATTACTGGTCTTGGTGCAGGTAATGGTATGAGTTCTTTGTGTGGTCCTGAGGCCTCGGACTGATTGTCTACAAGGATATAGCCAGGTGATGTTCTCTATTATCTTAGTTTCTAAGTAGCATTCTCCCAGTTTCCCACATAAATGTACTTGGACGTGTGCTGAGCTGTATCACCCATTTGGATGCCTTCCTCCTGAATCAAGCACCAGTTGGCATACTCTTTGATTTTTTGCAAGCTAGAAGATATTTTTGGCAACCCATCATTTCCCCCAGCTGCCAAGTTTTGGAAGCCACTTGGGGTGAAGGGTGGTAAACTGTAAGTAAAAATCAATGCCCCAGCTACGATGAATGGGCATGTTCTGGGTAGAGGGAGGCAATGAGTTCTTTATAAGCAAACTACACTGTGGCAAGGTAGATGAACTCATCATTTTTTAGATAGTGTAACAGAGGTTCTTTATCCACCCAGTTAATACAACGTTCCACATACTTTTCTGTGGTAAGTAAATACGAAGGGCCCTGTTTCTTCCAGAACTGGGCCATAAATTGGGAGTTGCCATAGGACCACATCTACTACTTTGGATGTACTATGAAGGGGTGGTGCAAAAGTACTTGGGTGGATCTTCCACCTACTCAAATTACTGTTCCAGGTTTTTCAATATGACAGGCTTCCTAGGACCACTGGGATAGTCACAAAATCATCCATATCCACTACTGTGCCTATTGCCTCTGGTTAGTTGTAAGTTGGACTGACAGGCCTCAGTGTTTTCAGGTTGAAGAATTTTTATAATGGGTCTACCTCAATGGCAGAATGGACTTCTATGTTAGGATACTTGCCTGGCTGTTCCAAATGCTTAGTACATATTGGTGATAATATCTAACACACATTACTTGCAAGTTGGTGTTGCTGCAGAGTAATACCACCCTGACTAGAAATTCATACAAGATCAGTTTGAGAGAAAAATGCAGCATTGTACATAAAGAAAAAATGACTTGTATCTAGAATTTCCTATTAGATGCAGGACATTAATCCCTTGAAGTTGGCTGGGACAATAACACAGAGTGAAATTCGCTGAAATGTGTTTGGAAGGCTATCTGGCATTTATTGTCTTCCCTGACACAAGGAAATTATCAGTGCATTGGGAGGAAGTGGACAGGAGCATGAGTCAGGGACCTAGGGCATATTTTACATATGGGGGCAGTTCCTTTGCCTCCATGTCCAAAAATATCTTCCTCAAAGTGGTGTACTTGTTCAGGATTCAGAGCACAGGGGGAGTAGATGGGGCATGGGATAACAGAGAAGTCAGTGTTGGCTGCAAACTGCTGACGTAAAAGGGGTTACATGGATCTTCTAGAGATAGTAATGATAAACCAAGCTAATACTTAGTGAATGTACTCAACACAACTATAAAAGGTTAGATTCTATTATTATCTTATTTCACAAATAGGGAAACAGAGTCCTGGAGTTCACTAAACTAGCATATGTTAGAAGCATGACTTTAACTGAAGCAGTTTGGCTCCAGAGCCCATGGCCTTAACTACCACACGAACCTGGTCTTGAAACCACTTAATCAGGGCTTCCAGGCAAGACAAAGGACTATGGGAAAACCTAAACTGGTAGAACTAGCCTCTTGCTAGAATCCTTGTGTGCAACTCAGTGGGGGTCCTGTCAAAGGGGTCTGCTAACCCTGGAAGAAGCCTTGGGTTGGGGGGCACATGATAGCCATTACCTTGTTCCAGAAGCAGATCCCTGCCTCCTTGAACTCCACTGAAATGTGGAGTATCATTTCCTATGTCCAGCACTGGGGCAACAGAGAGGACTGAACCCAATGGACCGCTCTGCAGTAGATTGGACCACTCCCAGTGGAGAAAACCAGTGAGGAAAGGTGGAGCCTCCATAAAAAAATTGGCTATCTGCTGCTATATGGACATAGTCACCCATCTTCCCATCTTGGAGGTGCCTACTCCTTAGACTTTGGCAGATTGAAGCTACCAGTAGCTTGAGTACCTTCTTTCCTCTAGTTTCAGGCAGATAGGGATGATGGTCTGTAGCAGCTACAAGATATACGGGTTGTTTCCAAGATACATTTCCTTTTTTTTTTTTTTTTTTTTTTAAGATTTTATTTATTTGACACAGAGGGAGTGCACAAGCAGGCGGAGCAGGAGAGGGAGAAGCAGGCTCCCCATTGAGTAGGGAGCCCCGTGCAGGAACTTGATCCCAAGACTCTGGGATCATGACCTGAACCAAAGGCACATGCTTAAGGCTCCCCAGGGCACATTTCTATAACTTCAGTAGGTTTACCCATTTGGAAAGACGGAGGGTCTTAGAGGCTTTGGCTAATTCATTCTTGGCTGAATTGTGCCATTCCTGCTCCTGTTTGAAAGCCAGAACTATAGTGCCCTCTGCTGGAGCCCGAGTGGCATCCCCAGCTCTTTCCTAACAGGTGGGTAACCAAACAGGCAGTTCAGAGAGATCAGAAGACCTAGAAGATTGAGCAAAGCACATTCCAGCCAGAGTGGGGGAAGACCATCTATTGTATCTTCTGACAGGATCGAGAAAATGAGAACGCAAGTAAGACATGCTCAACTTTTATCACATTACCATATACTTGAGCTGTAGTCTTTGAAGAGATTCATTTAGAACTGCAAGAGCAACTCTGAGGACTCTGTGAATTCCTGGGAAGAGGAATGATAAGAGCAGCAGTGGAGGAAGATGTGTGGTTTGGACGTCATTGTGTCTGTGGCTAGAGGGCAGCTGCTAAAGAGTCTGGCAGGGAAATGTCACTGTCTCAAGAAAAAAACAAGCATAATCTTTTCCTATCACACCCCCTCCCCAACAACTTGCCTCTGAGACTCTTATCAGTGGGAAATTTCCTGAGTGAAGATATGTGTTATGATGAGGTTTAGTCTCACCTAGGATTTTCATATAACAGGGGAAGGGAATTGGTTCAGCAAAGGGCCAAATGAGAGTTAATTTGTCTGAAATCAAGACCACAACAATCTGGACTAAGAGGACTGTCTAGGTATGAAGCTTAGACAGGGAAGCAGAGTTCAAAGCAGGTGGCGAGATAGTCTGCAAAGGAAAGGACAGATATAGGGCCAAGTTCCCAGGAGGGACAGAGAAGAGAAAGCTTAGACATTCAGGAGACCACGGAATAAGGTGAACAAACTCTGGAAGCTGGACTGAACCTGCAGGGGCCGTTGGTATTACGATCAGGAAAGGTGAGTCTGGGAGGGCAGCAATCTATGATTGGTGGCCATATGAGTTCTGGTCACTGGTCGGGGTGCTCTTCTGTGGACAGCTGTAACTGGATGAAAAATCCTTTGAAGTCAGCCAGTATTTTTTGCTTCTCAAGTAACCTTAATAGTTAAAAATATGCTTTCCAGGTATCCTATCCTGGCCAGTATGTCTTGAGAAGTGGACAACCCTATTTCAGTCATAGGAAAGGTATATATTTTACAGGTATACAGTAACTTATACATTATGGTTTATAAATTTTTCTGCAACTACCTCATGGACAGTTTTATGTCCTATTTCTTAGGTGCATTACATACATAATTTCATTTAACCTTCACAAATTTAAAATGGCATTATTATCTCCATTTACAGGCAAGGAAACTGAGGAACTCTGAATTTGCTTAGTTTGAGTTAGCCCCCTGAATCTGAACAACTTTGGGTACCTGATAAAACTGAGTTTATGGAGTCAAGGATAGACCAAAATATGCTCTCTACACCCTGTTTTCCTCTTTTTTTTTCTCTTCCTATTTTGGCTCTTTATCATAGAAGGAAAAAAAAGGAGGCAGAGACTTGCAGAATATTTGGTTACATGTTTGACTCACCTCTATGAGTTTTCATTATGATGATAATAAGGAAAGCTTGAGTGGGCCCCTTTGAGTAGAATGTTAATATACTCATACCTACTAGGAGGAAAAAAAAACCCCTATCTTTCTTCAAAGGAAAATTGTGAATGATTCAAAAATATCATTATAGTAGGAGTGTTAAGAGTGAAAAAATGTTAATATTAATAGGTTCATTTTTATGGTTGCTGCTAAAGCCCTAGCTGAAGAGTAAGGTTAAGATTGTGGCTAATCTGAGCATAGACAACAGGCTGAAGTGCCTTGAAGCCAGCTGAGTGAATGTGTTGACAAAGTGAAATCAGCCAGAGAATCATTCTAAAGACAAGTGTGGATTACAAAATCAGAGTCCTGCAAGATTGTTTGGATTGTGGAACTAAAGGTGAGTAGAATTAGGAACTGTGGGTTCCTTGAATTAATGGATGTAGCAATTGGGATTAGGAAGATTGGGGCAAGAAAGGTGGATATGGGCTTGCTAGGAGCCAAATAGAATGCTGTATTCTACCGGTACTCTTCCTGTCCCCTCCTTGTTAATTTCCCAAACTAATTCTGAAATAGAAATGTATGAGGCAAGTTCCCCATTATGGTGGTCCACAGGCCCAAAGCTCTCCTAGCTAACCATATACTACAAGCAGCCTCAGCAGCAACAGGAGTCAGAACAATCTGAGCTCTGTTGTACTTTTCTGTTGATCTGCTAAACAAGATGAAAGTTAAGAGCTTAGCAACATGGTACATGAATATGAGCACTGGTGACTAGATATAAGTAGTTTCAGTGGTGACTGGGGCAAGAGACTGGCATGAGTTCAAGAGACTGGGAGGAGAAGAAATGGAGACAACTTTGTCTCTTGAGGAATTTTTCTGTGTAGGGGGCAAGGAAATAGGAAATGTAGGACTTTAAGATGAAAGAAATTGTAGCATGCATGTTTGGAGATAGGAATGGTCAGAGATGGAAAAAATTGATGCAATAGGGTACAAATAATATTGGAGTAGTACTGTCCTTGAATAGGCAAAAAGATGGGATCTGATGCACAGGTGGAGGGGTTGGTCTTAAGAGGTGTGTGTACTATTTATTCATTTAATAAGACATGTGAACACAGATGCGGATAGATGGATAGATGTGGGTTATGAGAGGTTATAGAATAATCTAATTGCTTCTGTTTTCAATGAAATAGAAAGCAAGTTGGGGCACCTAGGTGGCTCAGTTGGTTAAGTGTCTACTTTGGGCTCAGGTCATGATCCAGAAGTCCCAGGATGGAGCCCCATGTGGCCTTGGGCTCCCAGCTCAGGGAAGAGTCTGCTTCTCTCACTTCCTCTGCTCCTCCTGGTCAGGTGCTCTCTCTGGCTCAGTCTCCCAAATAAATTAAAGAAAAAAAAAAGAAAGAAAGTCATTAAGTCATTACCTGGAAGTGAGGATCAAAGACATTGGAGGTCTGAGGAATGAGAAGGTATGATGAGGCCTCTAGGAGAGTGAAAGAGTGCATGGAACAAGGAAATATTAAATGTCTGACTTCTGGGCAGCCATAAAGGCCCACCTGAGTTTAGTGATCATTAGTGAGGCCTATCAGCATGGTTGTTTCTCTCTACTTGTTGAGTGCAAACTCCCCTTTCTAGAAGTTGTGGTATAATCAGGGTGGGAAGGGGGAAAAATAGTTTGAAGGTCAAGGTCAGGGGGAGTCTTCCTTCCTTCCTTTTCCACCCATATAGAAAATGTTACAGCACATTTGTATACTGATGGAAATGATTTAGGAGGAGGAAAAACTAAGGGAGAGGGGAATACTTTCAGGAGCAAAATCCATGAGTAGGTGAGAAGGAATCAGATCCAATGCACAAATAGAGTCATTTTATTCACGTGCCAGAGGGAAGTTATAGATGCAGCGGAATGTTAGATGTGATGATGGAAAGTCTCTTCTGATTGCTTCTATTTTCTTAGTGAAGTAAGGAGCAAGGAAGTTAGTTCAGAGTGAGGACAGGAGAGAGGCTTTAGAGACTCAAGGAGAGATGTGAAATAATTCCCTTGAGGAGTAGGAGAGTGACCAGAGAAATATAATAGGATTGTCAGACAGTCCTGAGTGCCCACCTGAGATTCGTGGTTACAGTACTAATTATTCTAAGAAGATTAAATGTCCTAGGCGGAGAGCCAAATACATGCATCTTTGTCTTGACAGATTTCCCTGGAGCTCAACACTGCAACTTCCTGAAGTTTCTATAGCCTTACACTGAGCTCCTAAAGTCAATCTTTGTGCCCCAGACCCTGGCCATGTGGACCTAGACTTCAGCTCTGGGACAGCTAGAAAGGCTTCAATGAAATACGAGAAATAGAATTACTACTGAGTGGAATTTTGGGTAGAAGTCTGATATGGTTGAAGCCAAACTTGGCGGAGGGCAATCACATTGCCTGAATGTCTTTGTGGAAAGGGTAGTAGTACCAGAAATATTCTTCTAAATTTCCTTTTGTTATGAGGTCATAAATAATGGGCAGAGTGCATAGATACTTTAGGGTGTACATGATTAAAATGGCTTTTTGGAAGTGGGAGATGGGTTTCAGACTTCTGTTTGGGAAGCAGTGAAAGCAGTCTCTGATCAAAGTGAGGGTTGCAGGTGCTTTGCTACAGTTTTAGTCTTGAGTTGCATCTAGATTTTAAAATTTGCTACAAAGATAAAGCTCTAGCTTCAGCTCTATATATGGCTGGGTCATTCTCATTTTTCAGGGTATAGCTCAAACATTACCTCCTGGATTACTCTGTTTTAAGTGGGCCTTTCCTAGTTACTCTCCATTTTGGGATCTGCAAACTCAGTTGTCTGTAATAGTCAGGCAGATAATGTTTATGAGTAAAACAAACTCAATAAGAAACCCCGTCTAAAGGGGCAGCTGCTATTTTGCTCTGTTTGTGGTTATGCGGGAATTTAGGGCCAGTGTGACCAGTTCTAATTTTTTTTTAAGAGGTCAGACATGTGGGTTTTACATAAAATTCCCTAATTTTTAAATGGTCCAAATTTTTAAGAAAAGAACACTGCAGGCTTAGTCTGACCCTTTGGTCAACAGTTTTTAACTTCTAATCTATTGCCCTCTCCTTATTTCCTTTCCAGTACCTGTTATAATCTGTGATCTTATAAATTTACTGATTTATTGTCTGTTAGTCACTATTACATTTCCAGTGATTAACACAGTATTTGGCATAGTCAGTTCCTAATAAATAAATGTCTGATGTTGGATGAAAAGGGGAATCTGGACTGGTGCCTTACTTGGGAGGTTTTAATATATTCTGAATATTATTATGTATATGAATTATATACATGAGGATATGTATGTATATATGTATTCATATATACATACATGTATATATGGCTAATATTTTCTCTTTTTCTTGACTTTTAACTTTATAATGTCTTTTGTTACACAATTTACAATTTTTTATTTAGTACATATTGTCAATCTTTTTAGGCTTCCTGGTTTTACGTCCTATGAAAAACGTTTTCCAAAACCACCTGTTTGTAAAAATGTTGTTTTTCTCTAATATTTCTATAGTTTTGTTTTATATATTTATCTCTTTAATCCATCTGCAATTTATTTTTATGTATGGTGTGAAGCGGGAGGTCCTTATGATTTCTTTCTTATTTACAAAGTGTTTTTTTTTAAAAAAGATTGTATTTATTTATTTGTCAGAGGGAAAGAGGGAGAGAGAAACACAAGCAGGGGGAGTAGCAGGCAGAAGCAGGCTTTGCCGCTGAGCAAGGAGCCTGATACTGGACCGATCCCAGGGCCCTGAGATCATGACCTGAGCTGAAGACAGAAGTTCAACTGACTGAGCTACCCAGGCATCCCTACAAAGTGTTTTTGTTTTTGTTTTGTTGTTTTTTTAATAGCAAGTGCAGGGGTACCTGGATGGCTCAGTCTCTTGAGTGTCTGACTCTTTTTTTTTTTTTTTTTTAAAGATTTTATTTACTTGACAGTGAGAAACACAGCTAGAGAGGGAACACAAGCAGGGGGAGCGACAGAGGGAGAAGTAGGCTTCCCGCAGAGCAGGGAGCCCGATGTGGGACTCGATCCCGGATCTCCAAGATCATGACCTGAGCCGAAGGCAGTTGCTTAACCAACTAAGCCACCCAGGCGCCCCGCGTGTCTGACTCTTGATTTTGCCTCGGGACCCTTGCACCCCCCACCCCACAGCTTGTGCTCTCTCTTAAAAAACCCAAAAAAATCCAAATGCCTTTCTAGTTTCTATAGAGTGAGACAATTTGACATAGGTATTATGTATTATACTAATCTGTTCCAATATTAAGTCATTATATTCCTGGAATAAGTCCTACTTGATTGTAGATGATTATCGATAAAGTCCGTGGTCAAAGGAACGAGGTTGATACAAAGCGAAGGTCAAGCAAAACTTTAGTTCGCACTAAGCACTGGCTGTGCGAACTGGCTGGGCCAGGGTCATCTCTAAGGAGAAAACGACCCTGCCTAATTTCTCAGGCTAGCTTTTATAGGGCAAACCCCCAAACCATAAGCTGACCAGTGTCACTTGTAGCTGCCTGAGTTAATTTGCATCTCCATTGCTCCTGGAACCCGGAGGTTAAGGGCATTTGGGTATTCCCACCTGGTCCTAAGTACTGGGAACTGGCTGCCTATTCTTAATTTGCATCTCCATTGCTCCTGGAACCAGGAGGTTAAGGAGGTTAACTGATTGGGCGTCTCCCCCCAATCTGGCTCGCTTTTGTTTTCCAGAAGCCCATATTTCCTGGAGCCCATATTACCTGGAGTTGTTTTTTAGAGTAAACAAGATGGCGGCTTGGACATCTAAGTAGGTCCTTACAATTACCTTTAATATATTCTTGAATTTGATCTGATAGTGGGATTCGTCCATTTATACTTACATTGGTCTATGGGTTTCTTTTTTGTACTATATTCCATAGTATGTTTTATGTTATTTTATCAGTTTTTTGTTGGTATTACAGAATTATTTTCATTGGATTTTGTGCTTTTAAAAATGGAATGATGTCTTACATTATGTCTCAAAATTAAAAAAAAAAAGTTCCCTACGAAAATTGCACACACAGTCTTTTTTCCAAGCAACTGTTTTAGTTTTTCTTGTAATAATCATTGAATTAACATGAGTTTTTATTTATTTATTTGTTTGTTTGTTTGTTTGTTTATTTATTTATTTATGAGACTGGGGGAGAGAAGGAGAGAGAATCTTAAACAGACTCACTGCTGTGTGCAGAGTCCAACGTGGGGCTTAAGGTGAGGGGCTTGATCTCATGACCTGAGCCAAACTCAAGAGGCAAGAGCCACCTAGGTGCCCCTACACTGATTTACTTCAAATGTCTTGTAATCCAGACATTTACCAAAAAAAAAAAAGGACCCCCACAAACTTTTTACTTTCTTTTTTTTTTTTTTTAATATTTTATTTATTTGACAGAGAGAAACACAGCCAGAGAGAGAACACAAGCAGGGGGAGTGAGAGAGGGAGAAGCAGGCTTCTGGCTGAGCAGGGAGCCCGATGTGGGACTCGATCCCGGGTCTCCGGGATCATGACCTGAGCTGAAGGCAGTCGCTTAACCAACTGAGCCATCCAGGCGCCCCACAAACTTTTTACTTTCTTAATCGTATCCTTTGAAGCACAGAGTTTGTAATTTTGATGAAATCCAATTTACCTATCTTTCTGTTACCTAGGCTTTTGGCAATATATCTTACAAATCACTTCCTAATCTAAGATAATGAAGACTTCCTGTAACAGTTTTAAACAGTTTTAGCTCTTAATGTCTACGATCTAGTTTTTAAATATTTTATTTATTTATTTGATAGAGAGAGATCACAAATAGGCAGAGAGGCAGACAGAGAAAGAGGGGGAAGCAGGTTCCTGCTGAGAAGAGAGCCCAATGTGGGGCATAATCCCAGGATCCTGAGATCATGACCTGTGTCCAAGGCAGAGGCTTAACCCTCTGAGCCACCCAGGTGCCCCTCTACGATCTATTTTAAGTTAACTTTTGTATATGCTGTGACGTAGGGCCAAATTTCATTCTTTTGCACATGAATTTTTAGTTTTTGTAGCACCATTTATTGAAAAAACAATTCTTTTTCTATTAGATTGTCTTGGCATTCTTTTTTTTTTTTTTTTTTAATTTATTTGTCAGAGAGCAAAAGCAGAGGGAGCGGCAGACAGAGTCAGAGGGAGAAGCAGGCTGCCTGCCGAGCAAGGAGCCCAAAGCAGGACTTGAGTCAAAGGCAGACACTTAACTGAATGAGCCCCTAGGCGTTCCTGACTTGGCATTCTTGTTGAAAGTCTACTGACCATAAGTGCAAAGGTTTATTTCTAGACTCTCAATTCAGTTCCACTGATCTATCTATATATGTCAATTCTTTTTTTTTTTTTTAAAGATTTTATTTATTTGACAGAGAGAAACATAGCCAGAGAGGGAACACAAGCAGGGGGAGTGAGAGAGGGAGAAGCAGGCTTCCTGCCGAGCAGGGAGCCTGATGTGAGGCGCCGGGTCTCCGGGATCATGACCTGAGCCGAAGGCAGTCGCTTAACCAACTGAGCCACCCAGGCACCCCTATATATGTCAATTCTTATGCTAGTACCACACTGTCTTGATTACTGTAGCACTGTAGAAGATTTGAAATTGGGACATGTATCCTCCAACACTATTATTTTTAAGATTGCTTTATTCTGGGTCCTGTGTATTTCCTGAAAGTCAGGAAATCTTATCAATTTTTGCCAGGAACCATTATGTTTGGATGATATGTTGGCACAAAGAATTCTAAGAATCTAAATTGCATCTGGAAAGGGATTTCAATTTTATCCCTCTCCTATATCCTAACTTACATATTGAATTTGCAAACATTCAGGAATCTCCAACTTGGTCCAGGACAAGATTATCTAAGTTTCTATTAGTAATTAATTTTTTGCTTTAATTTCTTGATGTATTTTAGAACATTAAATGTGAACAGCTCAATATTATAAATAGTAGAAGCTCCACTGAATAGGCTTGCTTGCTAGGTTAATTAATGTTCTTCATTTCCCCTGGAAAACATTAAAAGATGCCTGTAACATTCCAGTTGCAGTTGAGAGCTACTCTTCAGCATATCTGTATACTTCTGCTCTCATAAATTAAACTGGTTACCAAGAGTCAGTAGTATTGTGTCCCCCCCCAAATTTTTATATTGGGTTACTTTGTAATTACAATTTTTCAATTTAAAGAAATATTAAATTAATAGCTTATGTGTTAAAAAAGAGCAGTGATTTGTATAAAAACTAAGTTGAATGTGTTAGAAAAACGCAAAATGTAACAAATTACTATAAACCTTGAGTTAAATAATATTTGAGTTAGAAAATTACCATTTGCAGCTATCATAGAAATATCACTCAGAACCATCAATAGATACTAAAACTAGTGGGTAAAAATTTGATGACTAGGGTATTTGCATTTTTTCAAGTATCTTCCTGGAAATGATTACAAATTACAAGACAAAAATAGTAACTTGACAGTGGAGAAAACTGGCAAACACCACCTTAATCAAAAGGCCAATGTTAACATCACCAGTAATGGGACAAATTGACATTATGAGCCTCCTGATGGGACCTACTGAAGACATACTGCTGTTTATTCCTGCTGAAAATATTTATACCCAATGTAATATGAGTACCATCAGACAAACCCATATTAAAGAAAATTCTATAAAATGTCTTCTATTAAAAAATGTCAGTGTCATGAAACACAAAGGAACAGAGGAATTTCTCCAGATTAAAGGAGATTAAAGAAGCATGCCAATTAAATGCAATGCTGATCCTTAATCAGATCCTGGAAGGAAATATTTTGCTCTAAAGGACATTAATGGGACAACTGGCAAAACTGTAATGTAGACTATAGATAATTAGATAATAGTGTTGAATCACTCTTAAAATTTGCTGAGTTTAATACCTATATTTTGGGTTGTTATCTAAGAAAATGTTCTTATTCTAAAGAAATACAAACTGAAATATTTGGGGGTAAAGGGATAGAATATGAGCAATTTATTCTCAACTAGCTGAGAAATGTATCTATATCTGTTGTATCTATATCTTTCCATCTGCAATGGAAATGAAATGTTTGTCAAAAGATACAAATTTCCAGTTTAAGATGAGTAAGTTCTGGGGGTTCAATGTACAGCACAGTGATTATAGTTAATAACACTGTTGTAGTGCTCGCTTTGGCAACACATATACTAAAATTGGAACGATACAGAGAAGATTAGCATGGCCCCTGTGCAAGGATGACACGCAAATTCGTGAAGCGTTCCATATTTTAAAGAAATAATAATACTGTTGTATATATTTGAAAGGTGCTAAAAGAGTAGATCTTAAATGTTCTTACCATGAAAATGAAAAAGTAATTATGTGATGAGATGGAGGTGTTAGCTAATACTATGGTGTTAATCACTTTTCAACTTTTCTATAATTTTGAAATTATACCACCAAATAAAGTTTAAAAAAACTGACCATAAATATTTCCTTCCTCTCCCAAATTTTCTAAAATGACACCAAAATAACAATGGCATTAACCTTCAAGGGCAAAGAAAGAGAGAGCAAGGATACAAGAGCAGAAGATGCATTTCAGGAGAAATGTATTTTGGAAAACAGAAAGTGGACAGAGGAGTAGTAACTAACCTTTCAGAATGGAAAAAGTTCTAATCTAAGTTTCTGCAATGGAGGATAGAAATAGAATTGGGCTAATTGATCAGAGAGATTCGAACCTTATAATGTAACAGGTAGAGGAGTAAAGAGTAGCTCTGAGAACAGGAAGGTGGATACTGAAACTCTGTCTACAGAACATATAGCACAAGCAGACAAACCACCTGCCCCAACAAAGATTTAAAAGATTTCTCTGTCCAGAAGTCCCACTTCTGGGTGTATATCCAAAGGAAATGAAAACAGGATCGAAGGGTTATCTTCACTCTCATTTTCATTCCAGCATCACTCACAATAGCCAAGATGTAGAAACTTAACTGTCAGTCAGTGGATTAATGAATGAAGAACATGTGATTGGTATATATACACAGTGAAATAGTAGCCACGAGAAAGAAGGAAACCCTCCCATTTGTAACAACAGGGATGGATCCTGAATGTGTTATGCTAAGTCAGGTAAGTTGGACAAAGAAAGACAAATACTATTATGATTTCATATGTGAAATCTAGCAAAGCTGAACTCATAGAAACAGAGTTGAATGGTGGTTACCAAGGACTGTGGGGTGGGGGAAATGAAATGTTTGTCAAAAGATACAAATTTCCAGTTTAAGATGAGTAAGTTCTGGGGGTTGAATGTACAGCACAGTGATTATAGTTAATAACACTGTTGTAGTGCTCGCTTTGGCAACACATATACTAAAATTGGAACGATACAGAGAAGATTAGCATGGCCCTGTGCAAGGATGACACGCAAATTCGTGAAGCGTTCCATATTTTAAAAAAATAATAATACTGTTGTATATATTTAAAAGGTGCTAAAAGAGTAGATCTTAAATGTTCTTACCACGAAAATGAAAAAGTAATTATGTGATGAGATGGAGGTGTTAGCTAATACTATGGTGTTAATCACTTTGCAACATATAAGTATATCAAATCAACATGTTGTACACCTTAAGTTTATACACTGTTATATGTCAGTTACATCTCAATAAAACTGGAAAAAGCATTTCTTTGGAGGAACTGAATCTAATAGGCACTGCACTCCTAACCAGCACTCACTGTGAGATGTGGCATATGATGCAAGACTAAAAATATGATTAAGTGAAAAATTGAGATCCTCAAAAGTGTGACTCTCAATACCACCTTCTCCTGTCCTGGTATGCCAGCAGACAAACATCTAACCAATCACTAGGGAAAAAATTACAGGATCCTTCCCTGGAAAAATTGTACCTATCCAGAGGAAAGCTCCCAGTGAAGCCCATAGTGGACTCTCACATATATAGGCTTTTAGTTTCTCTTAAATTATAATGGAGAACCAAGGATCACCAGTTTTTTGACAGTCATTGTGAGAAAGAAACCAAAATAAACTCATAGGAAAAAGAGCACAGAGGAGACAGAACTAATGCAGGGAATAGAACTTCAAATAAAGTATAATATCCATGAAAAAAAGAAAGAAGGTATGGACAAGAAAAGCAAGAGGACCAAAAATATGGCCCTTGGAACTTAAACGAAGTAACCACAATAAAATGTTTGGATACAAAGGTGTGTTTTTCACATATATCTATAACTTCTTAGATATTTCCTGAAGTAGTAGAGCTTATTTCCCCTCCCCTTGAGTGTGGGCTGCATTTGTGACTCTTTTAGCAAACAGAATAAGGCGGAAGTGACAGTCACTTCTGAGACTAGGTCTTAAAGGCATTGCGGCTTCCTTCTCACTTGGATCATCTGCTGTGAAGTTAGCAAACATGTGGGAACACTGAAGCAGTGTATGGAGAGGCCCATGTGGTGTGGAACAGGTGTCTTGTCAACAGCCAGAGAGGACCTGAGGCCTCCAGCCATCAGATGACTGAAGGTCCTGCTGACATCCTGTTTTCAACCACATGAGAAACCCTGAGCCAGAACTACCTAGATCAGTTGCTCCTTGGATTCCTGATTCACAGAAACTGTGAGGTAGTAAATGCTTGTTGAGCCACTGTTTTAGGATACTTTGTTACATAGCAATAGATAATTAACACAAAATCTGAAGATACAGTTGGGCAATTTCCCAAAGGATGCCTTTTTTTTTTTTAAATTTATTTATTTGACAGAGAGAAACATAGCCAGAGAGGGAACATAAGCAGGGGGAGTGAGAGAGGGAGAAGCAGGCTTCCCGCCGAGCAGGGAGCCCAGTGTGGGACTTGATCCCGGGTCTCCAGGATCATGACCTGAGTGAAAGGCAGTCACTTAACCAACTGAGCCACCCAGGCGCCCCACAATCAGATATTTACTCACTGCCTATTAAAAATCCTTCAGTGGTTCCCTATAAAATTAAAATGCTTAGCATGGCTAACAGCATCCTCAATTTTCTGGCCCCTGCCAAGTTTATAAAGTTTACTTCCCAGCACCTGTCTTTATACTTTATCTGTACCCAAGGACTTAAGAGTTCAGTGAATATGGCTCTCTCTCAGCTCTCTTTTTGTCTACTTGGCAAATTCTGATCATCCTGGCAGCATTTCCTGTGTGAAGTCTTTCCTAAAGGATTCTCCTGTGCTCATTCAAATCCAATAGCATCAGGTACTTCCTCTTTTGTGGTCCCACAGTATTCCATATTTAATTTATTCATAAACTATATTGCAAATTTTTTGTTTGCATATTTATCTTTATTCCGTAGCCACTTTATGGCAGAGACCTTATCCTATCCATCTCTGGTCACCAACAAAGAGCCTGGTACAAACCTGTGCTCAGTAAATGTTAACTAAATGAGCAAATAAGTAATAATGAACATTTATTCAGCTGAACAGATTGACTGTCTTAATAAGGATATTAAATGACAGAAGAGGGAAACTCAATGGATAATCTCTGTACTCCATAATTTTAATTGGTGACTGGTGTAACTCTTAATTATGGGTGATAAAGCTCTAACTCAAGATAGAAAAAGAAATGACCAAGAAGAATCTCTTCTAATCCTCTAGCTAAATTCCTCTTACTTGTTTCTTCAGTTGTGTCCTTTTTCTTGTTCCGAAAGGAATTTTGATATCCCAATAGATACAAGTTGAAGAACGCCATCTCAGCTCCTTCCTGTCTTCTTCTGGAGTGTTCAGGCTGGAGCACTGGACTCTGTGTTTGGTAACCATGGTAATGCCCTATGAATTACTATGACTAACACTCCCTTTGCCTAAGGAGACACAGGATTTATGGGTTCACAGTAAAGCTGGAATGGGAGTGGGCTAAATAACTTCAGAAAAATGGAGGAATCTAGTGCCATTTACCCTTTTTTTCTTGCCCCAGTCTTTTTTATACTGTAAGTTTCAGAAGGCAGTGAATAGAAAGAGCACTGACCTGGGCTCAAATATTAGTTTTGCCATATCCTCAGTATCTGAGTTTGAGTAGGTTAAGCCTCTCTTTATTTTAAAAAACGGCAATGGTATCTATTTCAGAGTTATGAGAATTAAATGAGATAATGTATGCAAATTTCCTTAGTATAGTGTTCAGCATATAATGGAAACAAACAGTATTTAAATGTGAATGTGGAACTTCGGATGAGTCTTTAAGTTATTTCAAGCAGTGGTGTGCTGAATCAGCTCAGATTTTCAGGAATTTTACAAGCTGGTTGTTAAATAAGCCATTTAAAATTATCTTAATTTACAATTAAGTTATACGAAAAGTAAAGGTAGTAAATACTAAAAACTCATCTCTTCCTGATTATTTTAGTACATTTTACTATTATCTATGATCATGAAGTTTTATCTAATGTATGTGTATATTCTGTTGTTTTTATCCTTTTTTGTTTGCTTTTCAGTTTTGGAAGTCTCTGTTGACATATCTTTAAACTCACTATTTGAGTTGAGTTGAACTCACTGTTTCTTTCCTTGGTTGTGTCCAGTGTATTGAGAAGCCCATCAAAGGCATTCATTTCCTTTACAGTTTTGTTTTGTTTGTTTTTTAAAGTAAGCTCTAAGGGGCGCCTGGGTGGCTCAGTTGGTTAAGCGACTGCCTTCGGCTCAGGTCATGATCCCAGAATTCCGGATCGAGCCCCACATCGAGCCCCACATCGAGCCCCACATCGAGCCCCACATCGAGCCCCACATCGGGCTCCCTGCTCGTAGGGAGGCCTGCTTCTCCCTCTCTCACTCCCCCTGCTGTGTTCCCTCTCTTGCTGTGTTTCTCTCTGTCAAATAAATAAATAAAATCTTAAAAAAAAATAAAGTAAGCTCTAGGCCCAACCTAGGGTCCTAGTCCACATGTTCTACTAACTGAGCCATTCAGACACCCGTTACAGGTTTTTTTTATTTCTAACATTTCCTTTTGATTCTTAGTTTTCATCTCCCTGCTTCATAACTCATCTATTCTTGCATGTTGTCCACTTTTTCCATTAGAGTCCTTAGCATATTAACCAGTTAAATTCCCAGTTGGACAATTCAAAAATTTCTGCCATATATGACGCTGGTTCTGATGCTGTCTCGAGACTGCATTTTTTGCCTTTTAGCATTCCTTATAATTTTTTTTTGTAGAAAGTTAGACCTAATATATTGGGTAGAAGGAATGGATGTTTTACATTTATCTGTTTGGGAGTGTGGCTGCTGTTTCCTGTTTGCTATGGTTGTAGGTATGAGAGGCTAAAATTTCCTCTGATATCTTTGTCTTCCCTTTTGTGTTTGGGTTTTCTTACAGACCCTTCCTTAAGTAGGGTCTGAGTTTGTAGTTCTTTTGTTATAATCCCTTGTTATTATATGGGAGACCTACTGATGTGTTGGTAAGGGGGGGCAGCTGAGGAAAGTGCTTTATAATCCTATCGGGTCTCAGTTTTTTACTGAGCTTGTGTCCCCTCTGGACTGTGACCTTCACAAATGCTGGAGTTGGTTATTTTCCTTTTCCAACATTGGTTAGGTTCTGTTAAGTAGCTTCTATTGAGGACAGGCCTTTGTTAAGGACAACTGAATGCTCTGGGTCTATTTCCAAGTAGCTCTTTTTTCCCTTTCCGTGCCAGAAGAACAAGGGGATTTTTCTCCAGTTTACATAGTAAGACCTATGGGGATCCTGGAAGTAAAACTCATGAAAGTGTGGGGGCCCTCAAGAAGTTTTGTTTTTAAAGATTTTACTTATTGGGGCACCTAGGTAGCCACCTAGTTGTTAAATGTCTGCCTTCGGCTCAGGTCATGATCCCAGAGACCTGAGATCCAGTCCCACATCGGGCTCCCTGCTCAGTGGGAAGTCTGCTTCTCCCTCTCTCACTTCCCCTGCTTGTGTTCCCTCTCTACTGTGTCTGTCAAATAAACAAACAAACAAACAAACAAATAAACAAATAAATAAATAAATATTTTGTTTATTTACTTGACAGGGGTAGAGAGTACAAGCAGGGGGAGCAGTAGGGAGAGGGAGTAGTAGGCTCCCACTGAGCAGACAGCCCAATGTGGGGCTCAATCCCAGGACCCTGGATCATGACCTGAGCTGAAGGCAGATGCTTAACTGACTGAGCCACCCCAGGTATCCTTTTTTTTTTTTTTTTCCCCCAGTCTCTAGGAAGTTCACTCTAGGCCAAGTTCAGTCTCCATCAGTCAATTGCCCTTTATGTATTCCTATCAGTTGCTGGTTTCAATAGTAGATTTTCATCTCTGTAAGTGATGGGTCTCTGTTCTGTCTCTTCTGATTCTGCCTGTCTCTCCAATTTTTGTGGTGGAGGTTTGCCCTGTCCCCTTCATTCTCTGCTTGATCTAACAAGAGTTGCTCATTTTCAGTTTATTCAGGTTTTGTTATTGTTTTTGCTGTTGTAAGAACAGGAGCAATGACTTCCAAGCTCTTTACATATCAGACTGGAAAGCAGAAGTCCCTGTCTATTGTATCTATATGGAGGAAATTCTATGTGATGGTGTGTTCATCTCTTCCCAAGTCCACGCTCTGTGATGTCATGTTGGTAGCTTGAAATTGGCCATAATGGGAGAATTTAGACTACAGAAATGGTAAATGCCACAAACAAAAGCTTGATTTATTTAATTTGTTGACTTGACTTAAAAGTATTATGTAAATACTGTAAATTAAGTTTAAAAGTTTATCATATCTATGCTCACTACATTGTCAAGAGCACAAAAAATTGAAAGGTTCTTCCAGTTTTCAAAAGTGATTATCCGGGGCGCCTGAGTGGCTCAGAGGGTTGGGCCTCTGCCTTCAGTTCAGGTCATGATCTCAGGGTCCTGGGATGGAGCCCAGGGAGCCTGCTTCCCCCTCTTTCTCTGTCTGCCTCTCTGCCTATTTGTGAGCTCTCTCTCTCTGTCAAATAAATAAATAAAATCTTAAAAAAAGCGCGATTATCCAATTCAGCGATTATCCAATTTTGCTCAACTAAGTGAAGTTCCAACATAAGTCTCATTGTTTCACTTTTTTTTTGGAGGGGGGAGGGGCAGAGGAAGACGGATAGACAGAATCTTAAGAAGGTTCCATGATTGGCCCCTTCTTGTTTCATTTTTATCTTACTGATTAATGCAAATGAAAGTATCAACCAACTGTCAAAACTATTCTCATTTCCTGGGGTGCCTGGGTAACTTAGTCAGTTAAGCATCTGATTTGATTTTGGCTCACACCACGCATGATCTCAAGATCTTGAGATTGAGCTCTGCATGGGACTCCACACTCAGCAGGGAGTCTGCTTGGGATTCTTTCCCTCTCTCTCTCTTTCCCTGTCTGCTCCTTCCTCGTTTGTATGTATGCTTGCTCTCCCTCTCTCAAATAAATAAATAAATTTTTGAAAAAAAAACTATTCTCATTTGTCAAATGCAATCACAGGTTGGTTCTTGGATCAAGAAGTTGGCAAAACTGAGTGAAAGCATTCTGTGAGAATCAACTGGCTATAAGAAGTTTATAATAAAGATCATATATTTAATTTTTATAAATGTGTGCTACACATCCTTTTTATCAGTAAGTTCATGTTTGAACTTATGTATGTATACATACACACACACACGATTATATTCTGGATAGCTGGTTGTTAGTAATTTACCAGCACACCCATACCATGGCCAATTTCAAGTTATCAGTATGACATCAGCTGAATGTGGAAATGGGAATAGTTACAAATGGCATACGGTCCTTTCATGTTTTAACCTGGAGACTATATAAATGTTGGAAAGAAATTATTTTAACAGTAAGAGACGGTCATGTTTGACATGGCTAAAATATGACATTTGTAACCACAATGCAAAATAAGATCAAACCATGAAATATGGTATAACCCTGTATCTGGAACAAGATTAGTCTAGTGAATAGGAAAAGTAGCCTAGGTTTCTTTAATAGGAAACAAAGTCCTTTTTAAATTTAAAAAAGAAGAGAAAAACAAGGAAAATTCCTCTAGTTTAAGATTTTGTCAATTGTTCTTTAAGGGCAATTTATCTGAAGGTTAACATTATTTTGACAATAAACATGTACTGAACACCTACAGTGTGCCTGATGGTGTCCCATCAGGATCCAGAGATGACATTTAAGATTACACAGCTAATGAGATGCTGGGTGGCCCAGTCAGTTAAGTGTCTGCCTTCAGCTCGGACCGTGATCTTGGGGTCCTAAAATCAAGCCCCACGTCTGGCTTCCTGCTCTGCAGAGAGTCTGCCTCTGCCTCTCCCATTCCCCCTGAAGGTGCTCTTTCTCTAATAAATAAATAAAATCTTCAAAATAAAATCATAAGCTAGTTAAAAGAATAGTGGGGAATTTTAAGGACATTATATTAGGTGAAATAAGTCAGTCACAGAGACAAACACTGTATGATTCTACTAATGTAAGATATCTAAAGCAGTCAAACTCATAGAAACACAAAGCAGAATTGGGGTTGTCAGGACTGGGAGGAGAGGGAAATGAAGCATATAGAAATAAAGTTTCAGGTTTGCAAAATGAAAAAGATGTGAAGACCTGTTGCATAACAATATGAATATAGCTGACACTATGAAACTATACACACAGAAATAGCCGAGGGTTTAAAAAAAAAATAGCTGGGATTTCAATTTAGGCCTGATTCAAAATTCTTGTTTAGCAACTGTTATTACTGCCTCCTACTTTCAAATATTTATCCTCCCAATCAAAGAATATTTCCTTTCTCTGAGTTACACAGGTTCCGGTCTTCTGTATGGAAGGATAGCAAGGCATTGATTACCACCCACATTACCCAGAGCTTAAAAGGTATCAGAACTTGTTCTTGGAAAATTCATCCAGGAACATCCAGAAAACTCATTCAGGATAGAGAATTCAAAACGGAGCGATCAATCCAAGAGTTTAAATGGAGGCCCAGGGGCACCTGGATGCCTCAGTCTGTTAGGCGTCTGTCTTTGGCTCAGGTCATGAAGCCTGGTTCCTAGGCTTGAATTCCTGGGTCAGGGGCCCCACTTAGTGGGGAGTCTTCTTCTCCCTCTCCTCCCTCTGCTCATGTTTCTCCTAAATAAATAAAATGTTTAAAACAAAAATGGAGAACCAAGCACAGTTCAGAGAAATAGGCAAGAGGGTTCTGGGAGAAATCATTTTGGCTGTTTATTTTTTATATTTTTTTAAAAGATTTTATTTATTTATTTGACAGAGAGAAACACAGCCAGAGAGGGACCACAAGCAGAGGGAGTGAGAGAGAGAGAAGCAGGCTTCCCGCCGAGCAGGGAGCCCAATGTGGTGCTCGATCCAGGGTCTCTGGGATCATGACCCGAGCCGAAGGCAGTTGCCCAACCAACTGAGCCACCCAGGCGCCACCTCATTTTGGCTGTTTAAAAGACAATATAATTGGGGCTTGGGGCGGCTCAGTTAGATGTCAGCCTTTGGCTCAGATCATACTCTCAGGGTCCTTGGTTTGAGACTGGCATCAGGCATCTCCCTCTCCCTCTCCCTGCCCAGCTCATTTTCTCTCTCTCAAATAAGTAAATAAATCTTTAAAAAAAGAGAATGACTGCATAAGTGAAAAAAATGCTTATTCTATTAAAAGGAACACGTCTGTAATGTTAGAAGTTTGGAATCCTAATTTGTTTTACATGTTTATAACTTGAAATAAGTCATTTAGATCTTCTTGCACCTCAATTTTTATGGAGTAAAATGTAGCTAATGCTAATTATAGGTAGTATATGGCAAAGGAGGGCCTGAAACAGAAGGAAATACTTTTGAGAATAAAATGAGAATCAAACTGAGTGGGTGCAGCCATGTCTAAAAGGAAAAAACTCAAAATATTATAAAAGACAAAGGATTTTTAAAAAAGATTTTATTTATTTATTTGACAGAGAGAGAGAGAGAGAGATATCACAGGCAGGCAGAGAGGAGGAGGAAGCAGGCTCCCTGCTGAGCAGAAAGCGCGATGCTGGCCTCAATCCCAGGACCCTGAGATCATGACCTGAGCTGAAGGCAGAGGCCTTAACCCACTGAGCCACCCAGGCGCCGGACAAAGGATTCTAATACTATCCCAATTTAATCAAGGTAAATTGCTTCAGAAAAGAATACAGTTTGCTAGAATGGAAAGAACAATGGAATTAGACTTGATTTAAAAATCAACACTTAACAAGCAGTGTAGTGTAGGGCAAACTTCTTTATTTCCCCAAGCTCCAGTGTCTTTATCGTAGGGTGTTGTAAGCATTTATTTGACAAACATTTATTGACTACTAGGGCGGGGACTGTATTAGGTAGGTGCTATGGATACATCTCAATTTTAATATACTAGAATAACGACTGTAACATCATCTACCGAAAGCCTTCAATGTTCCTATGTGCCAGGTACTATTATAAATGGCTTTAATTACTTTTATCTTCATTTAATCCCTCCCACAACCTAAAACGTAGGTATTACTGTTAGCCATGTACATTTAAACAAGAGGCACAAAGAGGTTACGTATCTTCCCCAGGATCAAACGGGTATCAGGCGTTCAGCTGGGATATTTCTTGAGGGAGGACAGGAACTTTCAAGTTCTCACTTGTGCAAGGTGGAGGTGAAAGCTTTCCATAATGAAGGAGCCGTTTTAATTCGCTCGTCCACAGAACGGGGGTTGAAACGTTACTACCTCTTGGGGTTGTGTTTTAAATGAAACAGTGTATCAATAATGTGCCTGAAACATGGTAGTCACTAAATTAACACTATGAATTAAATTTCATTTCCTGACGTTGAGTCACAAGCGAAGCACAGGAATTTTTTCAAGGCTTTAGATAAACGTTGTGAAGTGACTTTGCAAACGGGTAGTTGACACTGCCACCAACAACGTAAGAGCTTTCTACTTGCTTTATATTACGATATACGATAGGCCATTCTCTGATTACTTTTTTCAGTTTTTGACAGTCTCACCTGTTCTCTGTCAAGTTCGCTATCTCCCCCATTTTCTATCGCCACCTCCACCACAAACGAAGTTCTCCGAGAAACCGCCGAGGGGCGCGTGGGCGGGCGCCTCATCCCGCCGCAACAGTTGACGTGCCCCCTCGTCCATCACGCGAAAGCTAAATCCGGCTCTCGCGGGAGGAAACGTGGTTTCGAACGAGAACTTCTATCCCCACCCTGCTCCACCAAGGGTCACGTGACTGGGCCTGCGTCCTAGACTCAAGGTCTTTCCTGGTCGCCTACTGGCTGTTAACTCGGCTACAGGTTGTCGCGAGATTCATTCCGGAAGTAGACTGTTTAGTCCTTCTTTGCGGAAGCCTGTCACAACCCAGCCGTCCACCTTGTAGCGGAAGTTCGTCACGTCGCAGTTGCCCCCGCACAGCGGATGTGTGTCGCCGCTTAGGTGACGCTGGGAAGTGCTTGCAGCCTCCGCCGCTGCCTCCTGGTTGAAGCACTATGGAGGGAGAGAGGAAGAACAACAACAAACGGTGGTATTTTACTCGAGAACAGCTGGAAAATAGCCCATCCCGTCGTTTTGGCCTGGACTCAGATAAAGAACTTTCTAATCGCCAGCAGGCGGCCAATCTGCTCCAGGACATGGGACAACGTCTTAACGTGTATCCTTGCGGCCTAGGCCCCCGGCCTTGGAGCCAGACCCGCCTTGCTCGGGCGTCAAGGCCTTAGGCTCTGTCAGGGACGGGAGAGAGAGGAGGGTGGGCAGGGGCTGAATGTCTAGGTGGGAGAGCCTCCGATGGGGCGGGCTGAAGTTCAGTGTTTGCGCCAGGGAAGCGAGGCGGAGTTAATTTCCCGCTCGCTCACCAGTGCCACCAGCTTTGCTGGGAATTCGTATCCTTCGCAGCTTTGTGTTTTAACCAGCCCTTCCTAGCCCTCTTTCGTTGTGTTCTGGTCTCCTGGTCTGATGACTTAGAGATTGTACTTTTCCGCTATTCCCTAGGGGTTTGGTGGAGGTTTCACTGTTGGTGGCTGCCTGTTGAACTCAGTGTGTGAAGAGAGTTTTGAAAAATTCAAGACCTGTAGGTCTTATGAAGAGAGGGTGGCTTAGAATTAATGCTCCAGCTGTGGTTCAAAATCCATTCCTTCCACTTACTAGCTGTTTAAGAAACCTGTCAAATTCTTGGTTTTCTTGTCTGTAAAATGGAGTGATAACCCTTGCATGTAATTTCTGTACCTGGCAGTTATGTTCAGATGGTAGCTAGTGTTAAAATTTTATAGAATTTCAGAGGAAGGAGAGAGGTTTCTCTTTGTAAGGGTATAGACCTAGGGATCTAACGTTTAAAAAAAAACATTTACAGCGTTTTTAATTCTAACGTGTATTTGTTTTCTTTATATTTCACAGATCAGGTAATTTAGTGGTTCCCCCCCCCTCCAGTATTTTTGTCAGAAAATATACTCCTTTTGTAGCAGAGAAAGCTTATATAGTTTTAAAGTTTTTTCCACTCTGGAAGTGAAAAAATAGGGTGCAGCTCCTATTTAAGTGTGTGGCTAGCTGTAATGTTGTATTTTAAAGTTGTGGTCACCTCAGAAGAGGTGTCCTCTTTATTGCGGATATCCAGTTTGTTTTCTAAGATCAGGTCAGTACTACTAAGTTAAACTTCTTGTTTGAAATTCTGTTTTAGTACATCTAGCCCTTTTTTATGTGTGTGTTGTTATTAAGGTTGTTGACATCTTGGGACCACAACCTCTTCCCTGAATAACCCACATTGTTTTCTGAGGGCTTTAGAAGTAAGGTATTTGAGATTTTTGTCAGTGAATGAGTATGAAATCATTCCATGGTGTTTCTTCTCCCAGGGATCACCATATGAGAAGGCTTAGTTGCGACACACAAGTGGGACTGAAAAGTTAATTTTTGAAGCTTAGAAAGTGAGGAGACTGTAGAGACATACCTAGGGGCCAGATCAGAAAGGGTGTTGTAAGTCATGTGAAGAGATATCCTGAGCTAAAGGATCTTCACTGCAGGATTTTTGGGAGGCAAGTGAGAGGTTACATAAATTTTTTATATTCCTCCCTCCACATGTGCTAAGAAGTTTGGTTGTTTATCAGTTCAGCAGATTTACATATTGAATACCAGTTGCGTGTAAGGCAGTCAGTTGGTGGTTAATAATTTGGTGAAGGAAAACAGATTTGCTCTTTAATTTGGAAAATTAAGTAAGAATTTCATTTAGAAGCACATACTGTGCTTAGCTACATGGTCCTCTTGGGAGGTTATATTTTCAGAACTGGCAAGACAGCGATGAACTTCATCATATAATGCAATATAGGTTGTATTTTTGGGAATTGTTTTGCCTGCTGTTTTGGGGCCTTAACTTTAACTTAGCTCACAATTGACTATCAACACTGCTATAGTATACATGCATCGATTCTACATGATTCAATCCTTTACACAGTTCCATCGAAATGTAAGTATTACTATTTTGTATGGTATGATCATTTTGTGATCAATTCCAACAACTTCCTGTGTGTGAGGGGTGAGGAGGTTGATCTTTGTTGCTGAACTGGGATTTGAAATTTAGTAAATTGGATCGATCACTTTGATTGTGTCCCATTGAATCCAGTCTTCCAGTTTTCGGTAAGTTAGTTATTTGGTAGGTTTAGTGCATCCTTAGGATAGGTGGGTTCTCTAATAAAGAAATAGATTATTGAATACTTCCATTTTTGGGTTGGGAGAGGAGCATTAAAGGGGAGATGATGCTTAATTTAAGTGTAATTTTTGAAGTGGTAAATAGTAATGTAGCCACAGGAAAACAAGTGAATGTAAGTTATTTAGATTTTCTAAAAGCCTTTGATATAATTGTAATCGATGACTGGTTGGAGAGGGAAGGCACATTATGTGATGATGGGGGTGACTTTTAAGACAGGAAAAAGAAAATAATAGTAATAAAGGGATTTTTTTTTTCTGGACAGAATTGTAAATAGTGCTATTTTCAGTTTTGATACCTGAAATGGTCCTATTTAACATTATTATAAGTGACTTGGAAGAGAGTGCATAGTGATATCCCAGTTGCAGGTAAGACTGTATTTGTTTAATAAAATCACAAGGTAATAGGGCTAAACCTGGTGAATACTTCAGATGGGTTTGTGAGTCAAATATTTCTTCTTTGTCTTCTTTTTAAAGGTTATATTTTGAAGAAAAGTGTTTAAGACTTAACCCTTAGGATGACAGGCTTTGAGTTCTTTTTTTTTTTTTTTAATGTCATGGAAAGAGAATCTGTGAAGCTAGGTATTTCTCTTATAATGTAAGATATTGGCATATTCAGTATTGGGGGAGTAACTGTACTGGAAACCCTTTGGATCTGTGGACTAAGTATTCCCAGTTTTTACTGATTATCCAGTCAGCTTGGCTTTCTCCTACCAGTAGACCTCTTAACCTCCAGCCATGTCCTACATCTGATTGGAAGAAGCAAGTTTATTAAGACAGAGAAAAGCATTTAATGAGGATATCTGTCTGATAGCTCCAGAATAGAAAGTAGTGGATAAAGAATGAAATTTGATGAAGTTCATCGCTGTCTTGCCAGTTCTGAATGTTCTTCGTGTCTTCCTGTTTATTATGGTAAAGATTTGAAATCAAGGATGAAATACTTTTCATATCAGTTTGTCCACTTTATGCACATATATATTATATACTTCTCCTACTTTGATCTTTTAAATTATGTTTTTCCTTGTTTCTTGTGTATTAAGCTTTGCAAGGACAGAGACTCACTTTTCTGTGTATCCTCCAAAGCACCTTGAGTAAACCTGAATGAATGATCTGGTAATTATCCAATAAATATGGAGAGATTCCAGTGGGTGATATGACCTTTTCCAAAATCCAGTGACTTTTAAAATTTGGGGTTGTTGATCCTCACTAGGGAATTGATTTTAGGCACATTCTGGAATTAACAGATGAAAGATATCACCCTTTAATATCTTAATTTTAAGACTTGTAATAAATCGAAGTTCAAATTTGAGAGGACTTAATACATTGTTGTAGCATTGATATTTGTTCTATCAAGCTCCTGTGCATTTTTCATGTTATTTTTTTTCCTATTATAAAGGTAATAAATGCTTACGGTAAAAATTAATATGGAAATGTATAATGTAGAAAGCGAAAGCTCCTCTGTAATCCCACCTTCCAGAGGTAACCATTGATAAATGTGTTGTCATATAGTTTCTTGGACATTTTTGTGTGTACATACCTAGTATTTATGTATTTCTGTTAAAAAATAATTTCTGACTATACTGCTGTTACGTGAATTGTCTTTATCAGTTAACAATATATATTGGATATCTTTTCATAGTGGTTTTTCATTATAGTTGACCTTTGAATAGGGTGGGGGTTGGGGTACCTACCTCTACAACAGTTGAAAAATCTGACTCCCCAGAAAGTTAACTACCAGAAGCCTTACCAATAACGTAACACATATTTTGTATCATATACTATATCCTTACCAAAAAAATAGGCTGAAGAAAAGAAAATATTAAGAAAATCATGAGGAAGAGAAAATACAGTTATAGAATTGTACTGTATTCATAGAAAAAAATCTGTATATAATAGTGAACTCACACAGTTCAAACTAGTGTTGTTAGGTGTCACCTGTATTTTAAATGGTCACATAGTATTTCTTTGTGTTGTTACCATAATTTATTTCATCTCCGTATTGGTGGATATTTGGGTTGTTTCTAGTGTAGTAATTATAAATAATGTTACATAAAATTTGTACATATAGTATATGACTAACATGACTGTTCTAATATAAATTCCTGTAGGTAAAATTACTGTGTCCATAGGGCTGCATTTAAAAAATTTTTGTCCTGTCAGTTTGCCTTACTGAAAGATTGTATCAGTAGACATTGTTTCCAGCACTGTAAGAGAGTCCTTTTCTCTGCATCCTCACAAATAACATTTATTACATTAGGAAATGGTAAGTTTTAACTACTTGTTGAGCACTTGGGATACAGTGGTGAGCAAGATAGAGGGTCTCCTAAAGTCGTTTCTTTTTTTTTTTTTTTTAAAGATTTTATTTATTTGACAGAGAAAACACAGCTAGAGGGGGAACACACACAGGGGAAGTGAGAGAGGGAGAAGCAGACCTCTCACGGAGCAGGGAGCCTCATACGGCTTTATCCCGGGACTCTGGGATCATGACCTGAGGTGAAGACAAATACCTAACGACTGAGCCACCCAGGCACCCCCTAAATTGTTTTCTTAATTGACATTTTTTCAGTTAGTGAGGTTGAGCTTCTTAAACATATTTAGGTCATTGTTCTTGTGAAATTGAAGAATTGACTTAAAATAACTGTTGATTCTCTTTGCTTCTCTTTTATTCTGATTTTCTTATGTATATGGACTCTCATATATTAGAACTATATGTCATGTGTTGTGAATACTTTTCTCATTTTGTTCTATTTCTTTGTTCATAGTGTTTTGGAGCCTAGAACTCTTGCCTTTAAAAAATTTTTATTTAATTTTATTTATTTGACCAAGAGAAACAGAGGGAACACAAGCAGGAGGAATGAGATAGGGAGAAGCAGGCTTTCTGCCGAGCAGGGAGCCCGATGGGGGGCTTGATCTTGGGACTCTGGGATCATAACCTGAGCTGAAGGCAGATGCTTAATGACTGAGCCAGCCAGGCTCCCCGCCTTTACAAATTTTTCTTTAGGTTTAACAGTATAGCACAAAAATCTGAAGTGTGCAACTTGATTACTTTTTGCATTATATACACATAATTATATGTATATGTAACCACCACTCAGATCAAGATAAAGTGTATTTCCAACACCCTGGAAGATAGAGAACATGTCTTCCAGTGGAAATTTTATTTTTCTTGTGGACATGATTAAATGATTTTTTTAAAAAAGATTTTATTTATTTATTTGACAGAGAGAAACACAGCAAGAGAGGGAACACAAGCAGGGGGAGTGAGAGAGGGAGAAGCAGGCTTCCTGCAGAGCAGGGAGCCCGATGTGGGACTCGATCCCGGGTCCCCGGGATCATGACCTGAGCCGAAGGCAGTCGCTTAACCAACTGAGCCACCCAGGCACCCCTAAATGACTGATTTATTTTTATTTAATTTTTGGCATTGTATTCTTTTTGCAAAGAAATTTAACCTCATGAATTGGATTTCTAAATGTACTGTCTAGAGGGAGTGTAAAATTAATGGTGAGCAACTTGGTGTGTTTAATATTTTGTATATTATAAAATTAGGTGTTGTGTTTTAATACCTAACAGATTTAATTGGGTGTATTTTATTCTGGTTAGCTTATCCTTAAGGAGTCAGGCTTAATGGTTAAGAGAATGGGCTCTGGAGTCAGCCACGTCTAGGTTTGGATTTTGTGAACTGCTTACTAGTTAATGTGGCTTTGGGTAAGTTACCATAGACCCCAGTTTTCTCATCTCTTTGGAGTCAGTAATACAGCCTATCTCCTCGAGTAGTTAATAAGATTTATTTATTTATTACAGAGAGTGCTAGCAGGGGAGGGGCAGAGGGAGTGGGATAGAGAATCTCAAGCAGACTCATCATTGAGTGCAAAGCCCGGGAGCCCAACGCAGGGCTTGATCCCATGATCCTGAGATCATAACCTGAGCTGAAATTAAGAGATGGACACTTAACCAGCTGAGTGCCCCAGTAGTTAATATTTAAATGAATTACTTTACAAAGTGCCTGTACATAACAAATAAATACTAGGTGGCATTTTTATTATTTTAAAATGGAGAAAATCGTTGGTTGAGTGACTGCCTTCGGCTCAGGTCATGATCCCAGAGACCCGGGATTGAGCCCCACATCGGGCTCCCTGCTCAACAGGAAGCCTGCTTCTCCCTCTCTCACTCCCCCTGCTTGTGTTCCCTCTCTGGCTGTGTTTCTCTCTGTCAAATAAATAAAATCTTAAAAAAAAAAATAAAACGGAGAAAATCTTATATTCTTACTTGGTATAAGAATTCCTCTTAGAAATTGCCTTTGATAGGAACATGCTTTGGTAAACTTTTAAACTTTGGTAAAAATTTGGTAAATTAGACTGAAATTTATCTCTTGCAGTCTTCCACTTAATGAGTTATTCTTGCTGCCTTAGCCATTGTTTGTATATCATATTTTAGTTTGTGCCTTTTGAATATATTGTTAGCTCCTTGAAGACAAAGGAGGCTAAAAATGTAGGCTGAAAATCTTAGTGTTGTCTTTAAGAAGTTCTTTTCCTTGGGCGCCTGGGTGGCTCAGTGGGTTAAAGCCTCTGCCTTCCGCTCAGGTCATGATCTCAGGGTCCTAGGATCAAGGCCTGCATTGGGCTCTCTGCTCAGTGGGGAGCCTGCTTCCTCCTATCTCTCTGCCTGCCTCTCTGCCTGCTTGTGATCTCTCTCTCTGTCAAATAAATAAATAAAATCTTAAAAAAAAAAGACCCTTTGTTAAAAAAAAGTTCTTTTCCTTTCTGCTTTTTCCAATCAGTTATAAAGTCCTGTTAATTTTTAGAGTGTTAACTGTTTTTTTCTGTATGTAGTCATCATAAAATTAAAAGAAGAGAGAGAGGGGCCTGGGTGGCCTCAGTTGGTTAAGCATCTGCCTCCGGCTCAGGTGATGATCCCAGGGTCCTGGGATGGAGCCCCGAGTTGGGCTCCCTGCTCAGCAGGTGCCTGTTTCTCATTCTGCCTCTGCCTGCCTCTCTGCCTGCCTGTGCTTTCTCTCTCTGTCAAATAAATAAAATCTTTGTTTAAAAACAGAATAAAAGAGGAAATGATGATATTCCTGTAGCTAACTGCTCAGAGAGAATCCTGTTGACATTTTAGAATTTTTTTTCTCTGCACGCAAGTACAACACAGATTTAGTGAAGTCGTATTAATTTTCTAAAATCATGCCTGTTGTTTTCTCCCCATTTTTCTACTGCTAATGCTTACTCTAAACTTTATTTCTTAATGCCTGGATTACTAATTTTTTTTTTCTCTTTTAGAATTGACTTTTAATGAGTTTCATCCTTTCCTCCTTTTAGTCCTTCCTAGGACTGGATATGTCTCTCTGTCCTTCCTTCCTTCTTTCTTCCCTTTCTTCCTTCATTAAAGATTTTATTTTTCCTATTTATTTGAGGGGGGGCCCATGTGCGAGCAGAGTCAGGGAGAGGGAGAAGGAGAAGCAGACTCCCTGCCAAGAGGAGAGTCTGATGTAGGGCTTGATCCTGGGACTCCAGGACCATGACCCAAGCGAAGGCAGATGCTCAACTGACTGAGCCACCTGGATATGTCTTTCAGTATTTGTGTCACCTACTCAAGTTTAGTGTGCTTCTGCTCTGATTTCTCACATCTGGTTTATGCCTTTTTCTGGTTCTGATTTGTTTATCCTAAGGTCTAGGATTATATATGGAGGTTGCTGCATACAATTAAAACAAGTATGAAGGAAGAGAATTGTTATTGTGAATTGGATTTGTGGATGAAAACCTTTTCCAGTAAAATAGCAGATAGCAGGGATATAAATAAGTATTAGAATGCTTGTTACTAAAAAAAAAAAAAAGAATGCTTGTTAGTTCTACTCAGTAAAGTGAAATATATTTAAATTATATAAAATTATTATATTTCTTTGACTCCTGGTTCTTGCCATTGCCATCTTTGATTCATTGAAATATTCTTCTTAAGATTCATTGGAAGTTCTTCCTGAGATTTCCCAGATCACTACCAGGCTACATTTATGTCATATTGCTCTAATCTGTTGTATTTTGTTTAGTGACTGAATTTGTTGTTTACTTGTGTGTTGGCTTGAGATTTTTTTTCCCCCTGTGTGCTTTTGTATAACATCTTGGATATAATACTATTTTTTGAATTCCCTTTTATAAGATTTGTGCTCCCCCTATATATAAGTATAATTGGGATAATTCATATACAATAAAATTTATCCTTTTGAAGTAGACAGTACACTGGGTTTTTGTTGTTTTAAAAGATTTTATTTATTTTAGGGGTGCCTGGGTGGCTTAGTTGGTTAAGCGACTGCTTTCGGCTCAGGTCATGATCCCCGAGACCCCGGATAGAGCCCCCACATCAGGCTCCCTGCTCGGTGGGAAGCCTGCTTCTCCCTCTCTCACTCCCCCTGCTTGTGTTCCCTCTCTCACTGTGTTTCTCTCTGTCAAATAAATAAATAAATAAAATCTTAAAAAAAAAGATTTTATTTATTTTAGAGAGAGTGCATGTGAGGAGGGGGAGAGAGAGGCAGGAGCAAAGAATATCAAGCCAACTCCTTGCTGAGTGTGGAGGTGGACATGGGGCTCCATCCCATGACCCTGAGATCATGACCTGAGCCAAAACCAAGAGTCAATGCTTAACCGACTGAGGCATCCAGGTGCCCCAATTCACTGGTTGTTAATATATTCACCAAGTTATGTAATCATCACCATGGTCTAATTCCACAAAATTTACATTGCCCCAGAAAGGAACTTCTTATGCATTCATGGTCACTCCCATTTTCCTGTTCTAGCCCCTGGCAATCACTAATCTACTTAAAAAAAAGTATATAGAGGATTATGATATAAACTTAAGAAAGAATCACATTTTAAATAGAAAGCCAACTATTTACATCTAGTAGTTTCTCCATGGGGTAGCTTTTAATGAGAGTTTGTTGAAGGATTGGTTTTGGGGAATGCATGGATGTAGATTTACAGATATGAGGGGAGGACTTCTGAGGAGGAGAAAAGGCATTAACAAGAAGTGATTAAGTTGAGGCAAGTCCGGAATTTGGTTTGAGACTTATTTCTATTTTATATCTACCTTGATCTAGGAATTAAATAACAAATGTAATTTATTTTCTCTCCATCCAGTCTGTCGCTCCAGCAGCCTTATTTCTAGCAGCTAAAGTAGAGGAGCAACCAAAAAAATTGGAACACGTCATCAAGGTAGCACATGCTTGTCTCCATCCGCAGGAATCACTTCCTGATACTAGGAGTGAGGTAGGGGATTCATTACACATATGTGTTTTTATTTATTTTGATGATAACTTAATTTTGTACTTTGATTTACTAAAGTCTGAATGGGGATGTTTATTTTTAGTTTTTATTTTTCTTTTACAAAAACATCAGAAACTATGGCAAAAGTTAATTGTATTCATTATAGTAAATTGGAAAATACAGAAAAACAAAGAAGAAAATGTATTACCTAAATAGAATTTGGACCACGGATATGTAAGTGAATCATCATTTCTAGCTCCTTTTCTATGAATAGCTATACACATGTGTATTTTGTATGTCTTTTCCACTTACTGTGCTGTAAGTATTTTCCCATTTTATTCTCCATTTTCTGTCTCTTTTTTTTTAAGATTTTATTTGAAAGAGCCCACGAGCTGGGGTGGGGCGTGGGGTAGAGGAACAAGCAGATCCCCTGCTGAGCGGGAAGCCTGATGTGTGGGGATGTGGGGGTTCCATCCGAGGACCCTGAGATCATGACCTGAGCCAGAGTCAGACCCTTAACCGACTGAGCCACCCAGGTGCCCCGTGAATAATATATATATATATTTTTTTAAGATTTTATTTATTTATTTGACAGAGAGATCACAAGTAAGCAGAGAGGCAGGCAGAGAGAGAGGAAGCAGGCTCCCTGCTGTGCAGAGAGACTGATGCGCCTCGATCCCAGGACCCTGAGATCATGACCTGAGCTGAAGGCATAGGCTTAACCCACTGAGCCACCCAGGCGCACCCCCCTCCATGAATAATATCCTTACCAATAAACATTTTATGGACTTTTTAAAAAAATGAGTCATGTCATTTTTTTTTTTAACTTTTATCTTGTTTTTAAAAGATTTTATTTATTTATTTGACAGAGAGATCACAAATAGGCAGAGAGGCAGGCAGAGAAAGAGGGGGAA
>PITA01010677.1:0-70631 GCA_004023965.1 Spilogale gracilis | reverse complement strand
AATTAACAAGACAGAAAACAACAAGTGTTGGAGAGGCTGCGGAGAAAGGGGAACCCTCTTACACTGTTGGTGGGAATGTAAACTGGTGCAGCCGCTTTGGAAAACAGTGTGGAGATTCCTTAAAAAATTAAAGATAGAGCTACCCTATGACCCTGCAATTGCACTACTGGGCATTTACCCCAAAGATACGGATGTAGTGTAAAGAAGGGCCATATGTACCCCAATGTTCATCGCAGCAATGGCCACAATTGCCAAACTGTGGAAAGAGCCAAGGTGCCCATCAACAGATGAATGGATAAAGAAGATGTGGTACATATATACAATGGAATATTATGCCTCCATCAGAAAGGATGAATATCCAACTTTTGTAGCAACATGGACCGGACTGGAAGAGATCATGCTGAGTGAAATAAGCCAAGAAGAGAAAGTCAAGTATCACATGGTTTCACTTACTTGTGGTGCATGAGGGATAAACTGGAGGACAGTGGGAGAAGGAAAGTAAATGGGAACTAGAGTAATCTAGGGAGGGTAACGAAACAACAGAGACTTGGACACAAAAACAAACTGAGGAACTTGGAGGGAGTGGGGTGGAGGGATGGGAGAGCCTGGTGGTGGGTACTGGGGACACCTAAAGCGTGGAGTACTGGGTGTGGGGAATGGGGAATGAATCTTGGAACACTGGAAAAAAAAATGTTTAGTAACAATAAAAAAAAAAGAAATTGTTGAGCATCTTCTATATTACTGAAATCATAATTCTCAGATTATTTAAAACTTTTTTGTCTGTTTATATATGAATTTCTTTTGAATGCTCTCAGTAATATTTAATAACTTAAATCCTTTTTTTTTGGCTGCCTAGTATTAAAGCTTTTTAGCTATTAGCATTTAATCTAGTACTAATTCAACAAGTATATATTGATTCCCTATGTAAACAGTACTGATTAGGTTATTGTAAAAGCATATAAACTTGCCTCTTCTCCTATGAGCATTGAGTCATTGGCATTTCAGTCATTTATTTTGGTTTTTAAGTAGGTCATCATCAGTGCAAACACAGAATAAACTGAGCTGGATCTCAAAGGTGTGCATCTGCATATGGTTAAGATTTAAGATGTAAACAGTCATATCAATTTTGTCCACTACCTCTTTACTCCACTTCCCCCTTCCCTAAAAAATAACGTTAAAAAATGTGAACGTAAAAAAAAGTAAATGTCACTTGAGTGTATTATACTGTACGTTCATATTGCTTCATCTTTTATAAAATCTTTCCAATTCCCGCCAAAGAGTAGCATAGTTCTCAAACCTTACCTAGTGTCCCAACCCCCAGAGTTTCAGAATAGATCTGGGATGGAACTTAGAATCTGCATCCTGGGTGCAGGCTCCTGGGTCTTGCTGATGCTGCAGGTCTCGGAACCACATTTTGAGAACCACTGTCGTAAATCCTTCTAAGTTCTTGAAGATAACAATTAGCTTTGCAATTCCCCACTGCAGCTTTTTAGAGCTGTACATGTAGAAGTGTCCACCGAATAATACACACTATTTTTTTTTTCATTTGAGGACCAAGTTCCATTCACTGTCTTAACATGTCCTTAAGTCTCTTGTTAGATTTGTTTCACCCACTATGTCACTTGTCACCATGAAGACCTTTGAAGAGAAAGGAGAGTTTTTTTTGTTGTTGTTTTGGGGTTTTTTGTTTGTTCTACATGCTTTAGAACCTGCTCAGACTCCATTTTTGCTGTATATTGGGAAAGGGATAGCCTCTCAAAGAGTCACTTCTGACCCTATCCCCCATACCAATTGGCCCAGAGATCAGGACCAGCTTGGAATCTACTTGAACTACCCTTTAAGATAGTTCATATCTAAGATACAAGGTCACTATTTTAGATATATATTTCATGTCTTTAGATAGATTTAATATTTTACTATCTTTAAATAGTTTTAGGGGCCCTGGGCCAAGCAATACTAATGACTAATCTTACTAATTTATTAAACATGAGCTTATAAGAGATGAGATGTCAAAAATATGCATTAATCGGACTGGCCCCTGGAGCAGATGAAAATATTGTGTCAACCTCATTTTTGTCCATTTTAGTCATGTCCTCAAAATTGCCATTCACTCCTTCCATTATCTCTTCACTTCTAGATATGCCACTGTGCAGTGTTTCCTGTTTTATTCTTATGTGTATTTATGCCTAGTATTACAGCAATGGCCCTTCCTTCTCCTGTTTTTTTCTTTTTCCAGTGACTATAAAAGGCCCTATTTTAAAAAAACAGATGAGCTGCTAATAACATTTTGCCCTACTTTATGCACATCACTGGGCTTTTAAATACTCTTTCCTTTCCTGCATTAGTTTTTGTGTTGAGCTTAGTATATTATGCATGTAAAAAGTGGAAATACATTCTTTAAATTATAACTTTTTATAATTATTAACTTTTTTTCCTAAGGAAGAGGAGACAGACAATGAAGAAAACTTTATTGATCTCAACGTTTTAAAAGCCCAGACTTATCGCTTGGTAAGTAATCGGATACACACAGAACCAAAACAAGGAAATTGAAGCAAGTAGAAACCATGTTTACCATTGTTTTGTGTCATGTGAAAAGTAGCTTTCAAAAAGTTGTTTTCCTATACATAAAATGTTACAATTGTAGCAAATATAAAAATCCAGAGGGCCAAGTGGGGCAGCTTCCTGTCTGCACCAGGAAAAATCAACACAGTGCTTCTCATGTAAGCTGAAAATAATTTGCCATTTTTTATTATAGGAAGACATTATTTGATTTCAGGTAATTTTCCATTATAAGTGGCTTGTATTGAATGGTCTTGATTATAGGAAAATATTTAATTGGTATTATTTGAAATAAAATGGATTATTTTAAGACTGGTGTATGGTTAGGAGCCAGACATTGTTTTAAGTCAATGTTTGCTCTGTTTTAATTAGAAAATTAATCTATAAACGAGAACCCACTCAATGAGAGATTTCAAAGTATGTATGGGACTTTTGTATTTTCCTGTGTGTGTGTGTGTGTGTGTGTGTGTGTGTGTGTGTGTGTATTTCAATAAAGTGATACCTATTACTTGCTTAAAAATGTACATATAGAATATAAGTCTCACTTGCCCTTTATTTTTCTTGTCTAAATTCTAAAACCAAGTTTAGATATAGCTTTGGGCTCATATTATGAAGACTTTGGTGGTCATCATATCCCAGGATGATCTCTTCTTTTATCGTTTACTGCCTTAGTAATGTTACTCAGCATTATTTATTACTGTTAATGATATATTTGTTGTTTTCTGCCCAACTTGAGATGCAATAAAGCATAATGAGTGATGTTGTAGCTAACTTGCCTGAGTGTCTGAGTTAATTTAACACTTACTAGATGTCTGACCTTGGGCAGGTTTCCAAAAATTCTTGTGCCTTATCTTCCTCATCTGTAAAATGAGGATAAAAATGTTACCATTTTCACAGGGTTTTTTAAAAATTACAAGAGTTACTACATATAAAGCATTTATAGTGATGTCTGGCACTTAGAAAGTGCTCGATAAATGTTGGCAAAAACCAAAATCACATCTTACCATATTCCCCTTCTCAAATCTGATTTGTATAAGCTCCTAGATTATAGGAGATAACTAACATTTTTGTATATTCTCCATAGTGTAACATAGAAGTGGGTTTTTTTTGTATTTTTATCGCTCAATTGAAAATTGAAGATATAATATAATCTGATGCAGTATATCAGAATAATGTGTTAGCATTTTAATCCAAACAAATAAACTCCAATTGTAACAGTACATTTGCAAATCACACACAGTTTTCAAAGTAAAGTTGACCCTTGAACAACATGGGTTTGAACAGCAGAGGTACACTTAAACATGGACTTTTTTCTGATAAATACAGGACAATACTGGAAACATATTTTCCTTATGATCTTTTTCAGTAACATTTCCTTTTGTCTTTATAATACATATAGCATGCAAAATATGTATTAATTAATCAGAAGGCTTCCAATCAACAATAGACTATTAGAAGTTAAGTTTTTGGAGGGTGCCTGGGTGGATCAGTCAGCTAAGCATCTGACTCTTGATTTTGGCTCGGGTCATGATCTCCTGAGATCAAACCCCACATTGGGCTCTGTGCTCCGTGGGGAGTCTTCTTGAGATTCTCTCTCTCCATCTTCCTCTGCCCACCCCCAGCTCGCGTACACACACTTTCTCTCAAAAAAGGGTTTTTTTTAATTAAAAAAAGATAAGTTAAATTTTGGGGGAGTCAAAAGTTATATCCAGGTTTTCAGTTATTAGGGTTCTACACCCCTAACTCCTACATTACTCAAGGGTCAATTGTATTTTAGAACACATCTTTCACTGACCTTGTAAGTATTTGGGTAGATATTGTTATCTCCCTTTTACAGATACAGAAACTGAAATTTATAACCTTGGAACAGTATACTTTTTTAAAAAACTTAATAAAACTACAATAGCTGAATTAAGTTTGCTCTAAACTTTCCTGTCGCTCATACAAGTGTTCAGCAGGGTAGATAAAGTTTGATTTCCCTTCCCTTGTCCTTCCCTATGGAAGGACACTGTGCTCCATGTTCCTATATGTGTTGAAGATGACAGCAAAGTTCTCCCAAAGTATAAGGGAAGAAAACAAAAGATGAATATACAGTTATTCTCAAAACAAAACTGTCATTTGTGTTATTTATTCTTCCATTGATGGTGTAAACAGAGACCTCTAACGATGTAGTTTGAGAATTGGACAATGTAGTTTGAGAATTGGACAAGTAGTTTGAGAATTGGAAAGGACTTAATTTCATTTGCTTCTACCACTACTCTTAAGTTCCTGTAGGTCCTGATTTTAATTTTTCACCTTAATTGAAATAGGTAAGTTTTCTCCCACCTATGGCTTTATAAGTTATCTAGGTATTAGATTCTTTGAACAAAGATTATGTAACATAAACCCTTTTGAGCTAAGACTCTGTATGGTTGCATTTTCACAAGAGGAAGAAGTCTGAACACCAGGTGTTTGTGGATGGTCAGCCATGAAGTACTAATGAGGCAGAAAACCCTTTCATATTTTAAAAAATCTGGCAGGCTTATGATGTTGCCCACTAAAGCCATCTGCCTGAGACAGCTGTATCTGACTCTAGCTTATGATGACTTAGGCTGCTCTTTCCCCAAGACAAAACTGCAATATAGGTTAGTAACATAGATTTAAGATTTTATGTTTCATGCAGCAGGTGGACTCATAATGCAAAGGAAATATTATTTTAGCAAAGTTGCATGCAATGAGTTTTTCACTAGAACAAAAATATTATGTACTATCTAGGAAATTGATATACGAAATATGGATGTGGCTGTGCCATCCCAACCATTTCTGAATGAGCAGTCCCTCTCTACCTGTGGTTTTGAAACAACAGATGCTTCTCCAGTCATTCTCTATTCTCTCCACCTTGCTTTAGTTTTCTTTCCAGGCCCTCGCAATGTATTCATTTCTATCTATTGCCTGTCTCAATCACTAGAATGCAGTCCTGTCTCAATCACTAGAATGCAGTCTCTTTTAGAGTAGAAGCTTTCTTCAGTACTTTGTGCCTGGTGTGTAGGAAGTGCCCAGTATTGGATAATATTGAATGAATGAATGAATGAATGAATACATGCTTGAATGAATGCTATTTTATATTTGTAATTTTTTAGGCAAGGTATAGTTTCATCTTTGTAGAGAAAAGAATTGCTCAACAATGGCCTCTTCTATGTACCAAGTAGGATGATGCAGGGAGGAATCTATTTAAATTCCTTTCTTTCATGAAATAAAGTGCTGTCTAGCTCCTAAAATGTATGCTTGCTCTTAAGTTTCAAGATAATGCAAGAAGATGAGCATACACCGCATTTTCTTGAGATTTTTGGTAAATGGAGCAAGAGAGAATGGACATGGAAAAGATGTGCTGCAGATGATGTTCTCTGGAAGTGGACAGCAAGACCAGAGTGTGGGGTGCAGGGTGTTCATTGCTAAAGGAAGAGGGAAGAAGTTGGGCTGAGGGAGAAGTCCAATTTTGATTCAGGCCTGATGAAGCCTTGGGCAATGTGCTGAAGAGCTCTGAAGCAAGTGTTGCCTGCTCAGCTCAGTCACTGGAGACAGGCTGCCCTGGGGAGGACACACTGCCAGGTTGAGGTGGCCTCGGCGGGTGAGACAGCCTGAGGGCGGCGACAGCAGGAAGCTGCTTGCTGGCTACGTTGCCTGCTGCGAGGCAGCTCTTCTTTCCCTGGAAGGAGACCTGGTGGTCCATCTTCCCGATCACCACGTTTGAATCTATAACTGTGAAGTTGAAGAATTGGTAAAGAGCTGCCAGGTGCCCACTGACGAAAATTTGAAGTATCCGCCTACTCAGATCATGAGCAGTAGTGTTTCATGAGCAGTGAAAGTGGTGTTCTAAGAAAATGTTTCCTCCAATCAGTATTGAATACTTGCAGGGATGAAATCAGTTTGTTTTGGAAGCAGTCATTTTTCAGAACATTCATTTACTATGAGGTTTAAAAAGTACATTTTAATGCCCTCTTATTGTGTGATTTCACCCTCTAGTTCTCTTACTGCAATTATAGTTTTGCCAAATATAATATCTTTAAGAAAATAATTTTTGCAATTAGTGAGGGATTGCTTTATCTTCTGAAATTTCATCTAAAGTTAGTTATTTGAATTTTGATCGAGCTTTTCTTAGAAAGAAAAAAAAAAGGGTAAATGTAGTCTTTAAGGCAAGGCCACAAAATTCCACATTCTCTCGGTCCCTCTCTGATTCCTGAATATTCTTGAAATCCAAAATTTAGCCAAAGACTCCTTGCAAATGGTCATGGGGGAAGACCCGGTGCTGTCTTAGAGCTCTCACGGTTCGGCAGAGCTCCTGATGGATAGGGGTGCAGTAGAATTTCAGAGATGGGAGGGTGGGAGCAGAAAAGGAAGGCACTGGCGGTGAGGCGTTAGGCAGGTGTTCAGGCCATTTCTAGTTCTGTCTCGAGTATGTTAACCACCAGCATGGTTGTGGCAGCTACACTGTAATCACAAGTGGTGTTTGTAGCTCCCCTCCGTTCGGAAGCTCAGTAGAAGCAGAGCAGCAATGTTGTGGCAGCACAACGCAGATGTGTCATTCTCCCCGCCCCGCCCAGTGGGAAAAAGATGGGAGGGAAGCTGTGCGCTCTGCGTTCTATTTTTAAATGTCCATCACTTCATTTCAAAACATTTTTTTCAAACATGCCATAGATACCATTCTTCCTTGAGATGCTAAATTTGAGGTTTTAAAACCAAATTCTAAGTTAGACAGCATAAAACCAACTATTTCAAAAGGTTTAAACACAATTGATTTTTAATTACTTCTCAAAAAATTCATTGTACCAAGAATGAGAGAATTTTTAGCTTAAAAAGCAAGAGCTGTAAGAAAGCAAATATCTGGGCTTAGAAAAAAAAATGTCATCTCAATTTCAGTGTCATTGTGCCAAGTCTGCAAGATTATAATCAAAAAAAGCGAAGAAGATGGATCTACTTTGGCTAATATCTTAAATACTTTAAATTTTCTTCATTTTACATTTGATTTGCATTTCACTTCTTGACAAAACATCATTTCTGAGTAACATGGGGGGGGGGGGAGTACTCTTCTGCAGTATAGCTTGCCCCCTAGGTTATCACTGATTCTGATTCCTGCTTGAGAAAAATGGTTTTCCTCTCCTTTCCTTAAACATTTGTTTGCCCTCCTATGTTGTGACTAAGAAGTCTGCGGTTGGTATTGTGCAAGAGAAACAATTAAAGCACCACATGTCTGAGCATGATGGAACACATTATGACTGAGTAAATGCTCTTATTTCTCTGGTAACTAACCTGTACCACCCCATCAGTTTTACATCTGGAGGTGAATTGAAAATGTAGGTTAGAGGAAAAAAAACTGTACTCTGCATTGCTCAGAAGAAGCTCAAATGACAGTTCTTGCTGGGTGTAAAAGAGAGTTTTGCTTGATCTTTACTGAAGCTTTTGAATCCACACTCGGAACAGGAAAGATCCTTATTTCCATCCTGGTTTTATTGTGAGCCTAAAAAGAAGTGTGAAGCAAGGACTTCTCAAGGTCCTTTTCAGATCTGAGTCCATACCTTCTACCATGTTGACACCATGGTGGAAAATAATCCTTGGATCATATTGGGACTGCACATCACTAGGCACTTAACCTTAGTAAATTAACCTGTGACTCTGCTTATTCTGTATAATGGCGACACAATTCTTCCCAGTGTTGTTTTGAGATTAATATAACCTAACTTGTCAGCACATGCTTTGATGCATTTCTTATTTTGTAAAATGTTTCACTTTTCCTAGAGTTTGGAAATAAGAGACTGGAATGTTACCAACATTCTTATGTGCCATAGGAGAGTAAATAAGTTTCTAGATTGCCATAAGTATTTTTGAATAAGAAGCTTACATAGAATATAAGTTATCAAGAAGGTTTGCATTTTTATATAAATTAGGAAGTCTTGGTGAGGTCATGTCTTTTTTTTTTTTTTCATAATATGACACATGTATTCCTACTGAAGGCCCACTGGACTAAATCTACTATCATAAAAGATCTCCCCCACAGAAATGACTAAGAGGAATTTGATGAAAAGTAATATGATCTTTTTCAGATTCATTTGAAAGCTGTCATTTTATAACTGGATAGATTTTATTTCCTGAATCAATGCCAATAGCAGATATCCATTACATAATTCCATATATTAGATGGGTACCCAGAATGTGTGCTTTTCTCAGTCCTATAGAAACTTATATTCTTTAAATCCACCCAGCCCTACCCATCCACCTCTAGCAGTGTTAGTGCTTTGAATATTTATCTAGTGATTCATTTTAGTCCAGGACTAATCTAGTTGGTCTCACTAAGACCTGCAGATGCTGCTTTTGAAAATATTTCTCATATGTATCCCTTCAGCTTTCTTTCAAGGTCATGTTCGCTTCATCTCCTGTCTGGATTATGTAACAATAATGGCCTAAATGGTCTTTGATCCTCCTCCTTCAATCCCACCCTCGCCCTTTTGTACAGTATTTTTCACTACTCTTTTATCTTACTTACCAAATGACTTTTAAGAGATGATTCTGAGCCCTATATCTTTTGATGGCTTTTCACTACTTACAGGTCAATTTATGTAGATTATAAAACAATAATATTTTGGTCTGAATTTCCAGACTCTTAGTAACTTGTCCATATAGCCAACCTTATTTTCTTCTGGTGGGATAACATTATTCTAGATAAATGAATCCTCTCATAGGTTTTGAAATACCTTAAGAGCATGTCTGTTCTCATCTTTGTCTCCTGTCTAAAGTGTCTTCTCGTCTCTCTACCTGACTGTTAAGCCCTCAAAGTTCAGCTGAAATTCTGCCTTTTACTGACACCTTCCCAATTACCCAGCCCCATTCAGTTCTGTGACCCACAAATAACCTGTAAATCTTTATAAAACATAATTAGAATGTTCTTTCATGAGGTTTTTTATCATTTTATTAACTGCCCCTGGTATTGAGTAGTGCCTGGCACATAATAGGTGCTAAATAAAGATTTCTTGGGTAAATGAAGTCATTTACCTTGCTTATAACTCTTCTTGACTTCCCTTCTGGCTTAAAAGACAAAATTCTTATCCTTCACCTTAGCTTCTGAGGTCTTAAATACTCTGTCAAAATATTTAACCCTTTTTTTTTGCTCCTCAGTATTTGCCTTTCTAAGCCCCTAGTCACTCTTGATAGGAGCTTCACAAACCATGTGCATTTCTATTTCAGTATCTTGGCTTATGGTGCTTTCCTGACTATAAACACTTGGCTTGTCTCTTTTCTGCCTATTAGCATTCCATACATCCTTGTAAGGTTAACTTAGATCTCACCATCTCCATTAAAACACACTTCTCTCATTCAAATTCCTAAAGCATTTACACCCATACTAGCTAGTTTCTGAAAGTTAATCAAATTTATTATTTTTACCTGCTTTTATTGAAAATACTTTATTCTTTTTAAAAGTGAAATATATTCCTTGTTTTTTTTTTAAAAAAGGCACAAAAAAGTACAAAGAAAAATCTGAAAACATCCCCAAACCTCAGCACTATACTAGAAACACTATATCACTTTATACATAATTGCCCTGGGGTTATGTAAGATGCTAATGTTTGGTGAATCTGAATGAGGGCATATGGGATTTCTTTGTACTATGTGTGTAATTTTTCTGTAAGCTAAAAAAAATTATACTGACACAGAAATAGATTGATGAAGTAGTTCAGAGTTCATAAAATAATCCAAATATTGTAGGAAGCAATGCAAATAAGTGGAGAAAACTGGACTGTTTTCCACCACAGGCTGATGGAATAACAGGCTGTCATCTGGAAAAAAAGGTAGGCTCTTCCCTTGTATTGTACATCCATATAAACCCCACATGGATCAATAAATTAGAAAATGATGAGGTACGAAAACAAAAACATGAGTGACAAGTGTTACATGCACGGGTTGAATTTGGCACAATAAAGCCTGGCAGGAAAACTAAAAACCATAAAAGAAAAGCACTGGTAAATCTGAATGCATAAAAATTGAGGCCTATATATAAAAAGATGGGATGGGGAACACCATAAACTTAAAAAGACAAATGGTAAACTGGGGGAATGTAGTTGTAACCTACTTAACAAAGGATTGATAAGCATTTGGTAAGGTATCTAAGAGCTTGTGCTCTAGAGTAATATTGCCTGAGCCCTGAACTCTACTAATGGTATGACATAGGGAAAATTAGCTAACTGCTCTATACTTCACTTTCCTCATTTGATTCATGGTGCTATTGTGGGCATTTAATATAGGTGAAAACTTTCTTTTGGTTTTTATCTTGAGAAAATTAAAAATCAGGGATGATTTTACCTTTGTACTTACTGTATATTAAAATAGCTGAAATAGTAGCAAAGACAGGTATTTGAGATATTAAACAGAAATAATTACTGAAAGTTGAGTTCTCATTCAAAACCATGCTTGGCATATAATAATAGTAAATGTCACTGTGAAAATGTATTGGGGCTTACTATATGCCAGGCACCATGCAAGCCTTTTAAAATACATTATATAATTTAATCGTCACCATAACCCTTCCAATGAGGAGAGTACCATTATCTCCATCTTACAGATGGCAACCCTGAGACTTAGAGAGGTTATGTAATTTGACCAATGGCTAATAATTGATAGAGGTAGGATTTGCACACAGATGGAATTCCAGACCCGTCCTCTTGACATTTTACACCACAGTGGCAGTTCTCAAGGCAATTTAGTTCCCTTTTCCTTGAGTCTTTGAACTATGTAATCTTAACAGTTAATTGGATTTTCATGTCCTTCTTAGTAGGTATATGAATTGAGCTCTTCAAATATATTTGGGCACTGGATATCCATAAGGTTGCCATCTCAGAGAAAAGAAGCCTTATAGAAATTCATTCCATAAAGAATTAAACTTACTTTGGCATAATGTATAACACCAACTATAGTGTCTATGGTAGTTTTTCCATACATACTTCTTGGGGTACTTTCTTTTGGTTTTTATCTTGAGAAAATTAAAAATCAGGGATGATTTTACCTTTGTACTTACTGTATATTAAAATAGCTGAAATAGTAGCAAAGACAGGTATTTGAGATATTAAACAGAAATAATCACTGAAAGTTGAGTTCTCATTCAAAAATAATTTCAGGTTTCTTATTAGAAAATTAATTTAATTTTGTGTTTAGGGAGCTTTTTAATTTTTTGATTTGTGAGCATAGCTTATTTAAATCTTAGTCCGCCTTACAAAAATAAAATTTCTTTAGATAGTTTTAAAATTGAATTGAAAACTTTTATGAACTTCATGTATTTAAAGACAGAGGCTATCATCTATCTATTTCTTTTGATGGATTATAGCCAGGGTTTAATTTAGTTATTCAGAACAAATCTGAAAGTACTTTTGTATGGTATTAAACATTTTTCTTCATAGTATTATAGTGTTAAATCATTTAAAAACTAATTTGAAAAGAAAATAGTGAATCAGACTCATGATTTATGCTTCTTTAATCATGAAGAAGAATTGACTTGTAGGGACATGAAAGATTTTAACTCTGTACCTTCAATGTGATTTGTTAAAATCACTGGATTTTAAGAGAACACTTTCCTTGTTTGAAATACCTTATTTATCCCTCTAGCTTTTTATTGATCAGTGACAAAGAAAAAGGACACTAGATACCCTTAGAAGAAACGCTGTTTAATACGCAATGATGCCAGGGGCATCTCGGTGGCTCAGTCGAGTCAGTTGAGCACCTGACACTGATTTTGGCTCAGATCATGATCTCAGGATTGAACCCTGAGTTGGGCTGCTTGCTTAGCGCAGAGTTTGCTTGAAATTCTCTCCCTCCGCCCTCCCTGTCCCATGCTCACTGTCTCTCTTAAATAAATAAATGAATCTTTAAAAAATAATACTAATGCTATATATATTTAGTACTTAGCTTGTTGACCACCTATCCTAGTTCTGCTGTGGAACAAAGCATCAAATTAGGAAGATGCCAGAAAGGCCTCTGAACAACCAAAATAAGTATAACCACTTCCATTATGAAAATATCTATGAAGGGGCACCTGGGTGGCTCAGTCCATTGAGCATCGGACTCTTGGTTTACGGTCAGATCTTGATCTCGGGGTAGTGAAATGTAGCCCCAGGGTGGGGTTCCTCAGTCAGTGTGGAGTCTGTTTGTCCCTTTCCTTCCTCCTCTGCCCTTCCTCTGCCCCCAATCACATGTGTACGTGCTCTCTCTCTCTCAGATAAACAAATAAAATCCTAAAAAAAAATCCATGAAGAGTCCCACTCTCATCACGGCCCACATTGTCCCCAGATCTCACATATTTCCCCAGTATTCTCACTTTGCCTAAATTCTCACAAGCTTGGATATTAGGTTTCTAAGCCCACAGAAATTTAGGAGGAGGAAGAGGTGCTACAGACAATCAAGCAGACAACCAGAGGTGATCACTGCATCTGATACTAAGAGAGGCTAAAGGGAAACTTTAAAAGCAGACATATGAATGCACAAATTATAGCTATCTGGGCACATTTAATGCAAGATCAGTCATACCCAGTTTTTTCAGTCTGGAGAGCATTGTTGTATTACAGTATTAGTATAATAAGAGACATCATAAAAAGATTTTTGTTAATGGTTAGTAAATGTCAGCATTTACCAGTATCCAGTCTGACAGGGGTATCTCATTCTTACAAAAGATAAGTATTTGCGCTTGATAATTAAAGATTCAGGAGCCTCTACTTGCTCTTGCTTCAGTTCAGTGTTAGGATCTTCTGGTCCTCCTTTTATCTCCCTTTTTCACCAGAAAGTCTGTGAAACCAGTTTCTGCCCTGTCTCTCACAATTTAAGTTTTCTTAGCCAGGCTCCCATCTGAACTTAAGATCTCTCTTTAACTTCTGATGCAGGGTCCCCATTCCTGATGTAACATCTTCTCATGGATGCCTGTCCCTTGAGCTTCACTCTTGGATCTGCCCATGCAGCCATATGTGTTCCTTTTACTAGACAAGGTGTTTCTCTGTCAATAAGAGGATGTACTGTAGGGTACACATGATTAGCCAAATTTTAGAAACTACTTCACCCTACTTTTAGATTTTTTCCTTCTTCATTCCCAATGGAATGTCTTAACCAGAAGTAAACGCCCAACCTGATTTGGACCCTTGGTATCAAAAGATCCTGTAGCACTAGATTTTTGTTATTAGAGTAGAATTGAAATGGATAAGTGTTGCTGGTATCAGGAAGTCATAGTCAGCATTGCTTTGTCCAATAATGTTTAATCTCCTTTCGCTTATGAAGTTTTCCAATAATGAGTATGTACTATATACTAGAAATAGTTTCACTCCAGTGAGATTTTTTTTTTAATTCTTTGCTTAAGATGGTAATTCATCAGGTATACTGGAAATGTGATCAGTGCTTCCACTGTATCACTTGTAATAATTTTCTGTATTAATGCTTGTCCACTGTATCACTTGTAATAATTTTCTGTATTAATGCTTGTTAATGATAATTGTCCTTTTTTTTTGCTTACTTTAATACATAATACCCTCTAGTTCCGCCCACATCATTGCAAATGGCAATGTTTCATTTTTGATGGCTGAGTAATATTCCAGTGTGTGTGTGTGTGTGTGTGTGTGTGTGTGTGTGTGTGTGTGTATACCACATCATCTTTATCCATTCAGTTATCAAGTGATTTTATTCATGTGGAATTTAAGAAACAGAACAGAGGATCATAGGGAAGGGAGGGAAGAATAAAACAAGATGAAATCAGAGAGGAATACAAACCATGAGAGACTTTTAATCATAGGAAACATACTGGGGTTTCTGGAGGGGAAATGAAGAAGCAGGTAATGGACATTAAGGAGGGCACATGATGTAATGAGCACTGGGTGTTATATAAGACTGATGAATTACTGAACTCTACCTCTGAAACTAATAATACACTGTAAGTTAATTAATTGAATTTAAATTTTAAAAAATATACTTGTTAATGGGCCAGTCTCCTGTTAATATCAGATCCATGACTTCCCCAGCTGGTAGTCATGGCCTACCTGGAGTCCACAGTGTTAATTAAGAGGTATTTTGAAGGTGTATCAGATTTTGTACTGCATGTAACTTAGTGTGACAGAATAGCTTTGCAGCACTATGTAGGCTACCCAACAGCTCAGAGGCTACAAAGAGCTTTATTTACCCTCCCTTGTTGATAAATGAGGCCTTCCCTTATTCTACCTTTGTAACCATAAGACTAGCCACATCCAATTTTATAGATATACACATGTATATACATTTATACATACACTCACATACATCCAATTTTATGTGTTTTTATATATAAACATATACAGAATATAGTATTTCTTCAGATGCTCAACCATTCCATTAGTAATTACCTGGAAATGGGGAGATTACTTCCTGGAACAGGATTCTGAACAGGCTTTTAACATTGTATGTTTGTTCCTTGAACTGACTTTGGTGGTATGCCCCACCATTTGAGCCCAGGTTTATGTTATAGGATGGTTTAAACTATCTTCAGTTCTTCCTTTGACAATCTTAGGGTCAGTTTTCATAAATTTTTTTTTCCTTGAGTCCATTTATTACCTCCATAAACTAGCCTGAGACTCTCCATAATAAAAGGCTATAAAATCTTTGCAGGCAGGGATTAAATGCTTTTATCTTCCCACACCAAACACAGTGCCTGGATTCTTACCCTGCATGTTGTAAAAGCTTTACAAATGGCTTACTGGTAAATTAACTAATTATAAATGAGACTTCTGGATAGCCTGTGTCTTAATTGAATTTCTGATTGTTTCTTCAATTTCTTCAGCAGCGTTAGCTAGAAAATGCTATTTCCCAAGAGCTATGCTTTATGCTAGTTAATGTTGTTTCAGAGAGGGACTGAGACTTTGTCATGCTGATATAAAATTTTTGATTAAATAGAAACAGCAGATTATTTCTCTTTTACTAATATCTCGACATAAAATACCATCTGTTAAATGGAGATACAATTGGGAAGGAAATGTTTTCTCAAGTTACTATAACCAAGAGAGGATATAATTTTAAAGTGATTTCCACTTCAAATGTAGGGCTCACTCAGTTAATGTATCCACTTATTAGGCATTAGGAAATTTTGACTGAGGAATGAGGTTAGGAAATAGATGTGCAAACATGGAAACAGAAAGAGACCGTATAGTTTGAATAAGTTAATGCTGCTCTACCAAGTCTAATGTTCTCTTTTTGCCCTACCTCATTTAGTAACTAGGCCATTTCCCCCCAATATATTAACTGTGGCCTAGGAGTGAAGACATTTGAGCTACTATATTAAATCACTTTAGGACACTGGGAGTTGGAATTTGCAAATCATTGCTTAAGGGAACCAAATAAGAACTTAAGAAGAGTTCTTACTTACTAAAGGGCCAATATAAACCAAATAGTAGCTCATGCACTGGGATGGCTTAATCTCCTTGTACCTTAGTGACAGATTCTGAGTCGGATTCAGATAGGGCCACTGCTAACCTATTTGCCTTTAGGAAAATTGGAAAAATGTGCCCTTCTTTGAGGAAAATCTTTGAGGATGAACCATCCTATGAGTTGAGGCCAGAAGAAAGTGGGACTGTGAGTGAGTGCCTTCTCCAGCCTTGTTTGCTGATTCTGGACTTCACCCTTCTGTAGGGAAGGGAAAAAGAAGGAATGGGAATAGGGGATGGACTTGAGAATCGGCTTTGGAATTTAATCAGCAATACCAACTTCAGTTCACCCAAATGGTGGTTCCATAAACGAAATTTATTTGTAAATCAGGGACCAGAACATCTACATTCTATTAAGAATCACAAAATTGCTGCTGAAAGGACATGCCCCTTTGTCTCAGTGGCATGACAGGAAACTTTCCCCATGGCTTTAGGTTTCAACTGGGAAAGTCAGTCCCATTTCTGCTGTCATGTTTGTCTCATAAAACTTCACATGTGTCTACTTTGTGAATACTGCCCCCCCCGTTAGTATTCAAAATAATACAGTGTTTCTATATTAAAGTGAGCACCTTAATGTTTAATGCAGAATCTTGAGCATTTTTCACTTAGAGTTTCCATATTTTACTTATATTAATTAATACTTATATTTTTATACTTCTTTTTTTTTTAAGTAGGATGTACCTGAATAAATTCAGACCATATGTTGTAAAATGGGAAAAAATGTATTAGTTATCCATCCTCTAATTGTCTGATTAGAACTATATAGCCCCCTGAATTTCTGAAAAAGCAACATATGCTCCTTTTAGGGCTTTGAGTCTGTTCAGGACTTGCTAATATGATCTAGAAGGGAGGAGAGAGAGGCTTTCTAATGCCAGCAGTGCTCTAGAGACTCAGTCCGGAGTTTAAAGCCCATAAAGACCTCAATCTCCCACCAAAATATAAATCCTGATAGAAGGTTATTCTTACACTTAGCATTAGACTGGATTGGAAAGACTAGTCTAATGAGCTTTCATTTAAGAAATGTCTTTTAGTGACATAAATTTACACTGAGAATGAAATTTCACCATGAGCCTATTTATATAATCTTTTATTTTTAAGTTTTGTGTTATAGAAAATTTCAAACATAAACAGAAGTGGAGAGAACAAGGTAATGAACCCTTATGTAACATTACCCAGCTTCAGCAGTTAATAGTTGGTCAACCAGGTTTCCTCTAGAGGCCCCCTCTTTTTCCTTTGCCTTGTAGCATCTTAAATTTCAGACATCACATCCATTTACCTGTAAATATTTCAGCATTTGTCTCTAGTTTATAATGCCTTGTTTTTAAACAGAACCATCATATAATAATACCTATAACATTAGTCATAATTCCTTATGTCATCTAATACTCTTCCACATTCAAATTTCCCTGATTGTCTCAAAAACATCTTATTGTTTGTTCAATACAGATTATTTGTTCAAACTAGGATCCACGTACATATGTATTTGGCTGTTTATATCTCTCAGGTCTCTTTTTTTCTATATTAATAAATTTTTATATATTTCCCCTTACTTTATTAAGGAAGCTTAAAGGAAAAATTGTTACCAAGATCAATGTGTTAGGTTTTAGCTTTAAATCATTAATTTGTATATTCTTTACAGTTTCAGATCCATATACACTTAATGCCCAAATGTGGAAGGCTGGAAAAATGAAAGAAAGAAAAAAAGATTTTCCTTTTGTAATTGAAAAGCAGGCATGAACTGATTTTATTACTCAATAGCAGAAACCAGATGCAGAAATGTGGTCCCCTCCCTATTTGAGTTCAAATAGGTCTGTTTTAAATCACATTTTAAAGCTTCGTTATGGTTTGGCCTAACCAAAATATCACTTTAATTATGAATAAAAAATTTCTAAGTAGTGATCCCTTGGCTTCTGGGATCTTATCTTTTTTTTTTTTCTTTCAGATTTGGGGTTTGTATTTCAGTATAGAAAATTCAAACTGAGACAATATTTTCTTACCAAGTGTGTGAATGTTTGCACTCCTTTACTGTTACCAATTAACATAACTAAATGGCATGTTCATTAATAGTATTCCCACTGAGTTCACTCTGATAGTTCAAAAGTGTTTTCTTGTCAAAATGATTGAATCATATATTTGCTTCTTTTTTAAAAATGCTAAGTTTGGTATTCTATTCACAAAAGCAGGTTTGTGCTTTGTTTTCTTTCAACGTGGCTAGGAGGACAGATAAGAACTTCTGCTGCTGCTGTAATTTTGACACAACCATGCTTGATATAAATTGTGCAGTCCTGCTAAAATGCCTCAAAATTTTACAGTTTCTTTTTATAAACTCTCAATCTTGTGATATCTTTCCTCTCTTAGGATATGAACGAGTCTGCCAAACAAGAAGATATTTTGGAATCCACAACAGATGCTGCAGAATGGAGTCTCGAAGTGGAACGTGTACTACCACAACTGAAAGTCACGATTAGGACTGACAATAAGGTATAGAGAACAGAATACATTTTGTTCAAATAGAGCTTCATAAGGCAATTTCAGGGTTGGGGTACTCCCAATTATGCCAGTGATTTAAGCTGGTAGGATTCAGCGTCCAGTGTTCTGTCTTAGAGATTTAGTAGATTGTTGTTGAATGAATCAATAGTGTAATATTAAAGAAGGAAAAATAAAGCAATAGATATAAAGTGATTTGAAACACTTATCATGTTTCCTTGGGATTGAGGGGCATTTTCTCAATACATTTTGATGTATTTTCTTAGAAATCATATTTTATTTAGGTGAATGGTGAACAAAATTGGAATTTCATGACTGTATACCAACTGATTATAGTTATAAAATGGTTTTGGAACCCTGCTGGATGGCAGAACAGAAGACATCCTTGAAGTGGCCTTATGAAATCTATTTAGTACATATGATTAAAAGCCAAGTAGTAAGCAAATAATCAAAGCGTTAGCATTAAGATTTGGGGATTGGGCCAGATGAACTGACCCATTTAATCAAGTTTCTTCTTCTTTTTTACCTACAATTTACAAGAATTTCAGAACAAACTAATAGGTGACTAGACAATACCATTCTCATTAATACTATAGTAACATCTACAGAAGGGACTAGAGAGACATCTAGGTAAAGAAACTAAAGGGTTTTTATCCTTGCAGGCTGGAGAAAAGCACCAACAGTTTCTAAGGAAGCTTGTTACTCTGAAAATATGGTCTTGTTCTAAGGAAGGTTCTAAGGAAGCTTGTTACTCTGAAAATATGGTCTTGTATCTACCCCCAAAAGATTGCTGCTTTCGGTGTGTCCTGGAAATGAATTCATTCTCAGAATGTTTGAATTTGAGCTTATAAAACTGTGTTCTAGAGTGGGTAAGAAGCAGTCTGGACTCTGGCAGTCCTAGATTAGGATAAGGGCCGCAAAGGTCTTACTAGACTGAATAGCTGTGGAACAAACTTGAAGGTAAGTGGGCAAATCGTGCAGCCTGTTTACCATTTATTTACCCAAACATTATGGATAAGCATTCTTTGGCTGCATTAAGGGTGAATTCTCTGTTTGTATATCTCCTGTACATAAATACATGTTATACAGATTTCTTCACCAATGTGATCTCTGCTGGACGTCATAATTTGTAAAAATGTGACTTTTTTTTTGGTAAAAATGTAATTTCTAATTCTTTAATCTCACAAGAAGAAATCTGATAAAATTAAAAGTCACTATTGTTATTCTAGTTAGAATGGCTTGTTAAAATAACCATGTAGTGAGGAACTCTCAGGTACATCTTAATCTCACAGGGAAACAAGTTTAATTTATTTACTTTCAAGCTAAGTAAACTCTTGAAATCAAACATCTCATTTAGAGATCCTAATAGGATCACACAAGAGTGTTTTTTAAAGCATGGTCATTGATTTCTACATAATAGGAGTAACTGAATAAAGAATATAAACGTGGGGCACGTGGGTGGCTCAGTTGGTTAAGCGACTGCCGGAGACCCAGGATCGAGTCCCACATTGGGCTGCCTGCTCGTCAGGAAAGCCTGCTTCTCCCTCTCTCGCTCCCCCTGCTTGTGTTCCCTCTCTGGCTGTGTTTCTCTCTGTCAAATAAATAAAATATTTTTTAAAAAAGAAAGAATATAAACGTAACTTCTAACACATACAGTTTTACAAAACTAAGTACAGGTCAAATTCTACCACAAACCAATATTGCGGTAATCAGAATCCTGGGTTCTTAGAGAGTCAATGATCTCCTGATCTGGGGAAGAATTAACTAGGTAAAAGTTGGCCTCTTAGTCTTGTGCCATGTATTACCAGCCTTGATCTTATGAGGATATACTGTGCCAAATTAATTATACAATCAAATTTTATAAGCAACAAGATGTCAGATGAAGTTTTGAGGGTTTTTTCTTTATATGAATAGCATTTGAATCAGATTTTTGTGGTAAAATATACTGACGTATATTTGGTCTTTGTGTCAAGTATTTCCCAAACTCCAAGTATTTCAGAGGTATCAAATGGGAAATACAGGTTCTGGGCCAATTCTTTATTCAGCTTTACTTAAGAAAAATAAAATTATACATTGATTTGGGAAAATAGGGGCTAATGAATAAAGAGATTTTTTCATGCCTCAGAAATAAAAATAATCTAGTCACGGATGAGGTTTCTCACGAGCTCAGTATCCTCCTCCATCAGAAGAGGTTTACTCCTCCATCATGGCATATCACATGCTTCCTCAACTTCTGACTCTATCAAAACCAAACCCTCTCCTTTCTCTTGGCCAAAACAATTATCTTTCAGTCAACACACTCAAACATTCAGAGAATTCAACTTTGTGTTTGAGGGAAAACGAGTTTGGTTTTTTTTCCAGATCAAAGTGCTTTACTGATCCCTGTTAGATTAATTTTTAAGTAGCATAGAGATGTGGGAAATAAGTAATAAAGGACCTCCATAATTTAAATCCATTATAAAGTTCTTGAAAATAACCTTGTGTTAGTAGTAAATAAGTTCCATATTTATTTAGCAATGGATCAAATGTTTGTTTTGTTTTCTTTTCTCACAAATTCAGTTTATTCCTTGTATGATTCTTGGCAGGTCATTGCAAAAAAAAAAATAAGTAAATCTCCTTTTCTTTCTTTTTGCATATTATAGTATGTATGATTTGATAAGATCCTCTCATATACTAGTATTTTATTTTATATTCTCCATAATGTTGTAATTAGGTTTTTATTGCTGGGCTAGCTTATCCTTTTTTCTGGCACCACTTGTTACTGTTGACAGTTTTCAAATTTTAATATTAGCTTAAACAAATTACAATTGGGAAATACTTATGTTGCCAAAAATACAAATAATGTGTTCCACAGCTGAAAATGAAGGACTTTTGTCATATGTTAGTTTGAGTGGACCATATTAGTAGTTTCCTTTGTAGGGTTGGTTACAGAGAATGCTCTTGGTGATTACTTCTAGTGTGTTATATACCCAGCAACCAACTCAGAGCTGCCCTAACTTGGAGTAATGTGTCTAAACACATAGTCAGAAGTTCTGCCAAGAAAGTCAATAAATTCAGCCAAATTCTGGATCATTCCATTCTAGTTAATGCCTCAGTTATGACCAAGTGACTAAGACTCCGTAGTCAATTCTGTAGAAGAGCAGTATGAGGACAGCTAAATTAGATATCAGTGCCACCTAATAAAATCATCTGTGAGTATTATTAGTACACTGTGACTGTATATCTGGCACTTTTTGTTCTTTCCCTCATTTTTTTTTCTCTCTATATCTCTTTCCCTTTCTTCTTGTGTGTTTTTATGTCTTTTTTATTGTTTTTTGTTAGACCAGCAGCTTGTGCCCACAAGTGTTACATAAGTACTCTGGTGAAATTTAGAACTAAAGCAAACATCTGTGATTATAATCAGAAAAATAAACTTAAATCTATAACTGGTCAAGAATTATCCTAATCTCTCGAGTCTATTTTTTTTAAGATTTTTATTTATTTATTTGACTGAGAGGGAGAGAGCCTACACAAGCAGGGGAGCAGCAGGGAGAGGGAGAGGAAGAAGCAGGCTCCCCGCTAAGCAGGGAACCTGACTTGGGGCTTAATCCCAGGACCCTGGGATCATGACCTGAGCCAAAGGCAGACGCTTAACTGACTGTGCCACCCAGGCGCCCCTCTCTGAGTCTTTTTAAAATACACTTCTGTTTTTAATTATAAAAATAATATGAAAACAATTCAAGGGGAGGAGGGATGGGCAGTGTGCTCTGAATTACAAGTTAGTGATCCCACATTTAGTTTCACTATCAATTCCTGATTTATTGGGCCAGAGTTTCAGAAACTTAGTGGAACTGTGGTAGCCACAAAGATCAAGGGAAATTAGAGCCTATATCACACATCTTCCCTTGGCACCCAGAATTCATATTTCTACCATTTATTAGATGTGTGATCCAGAGCAAGCTACTAAACTTCTCTGTCGCTCCTTCTCCTAATCTGTAAAATGGGACTAAGTATATTACTTTCTTTTCACAGTTGTTGTAAAGCACCAACAACAGTGTCTGAGACATAATTAATGCCTAATAAATAAATGTTAATTATTGTTAAATCACAGTATTGTTTTTATAATATTGTGTTCTGTCATGGCCCTCTTATATTCAGTGCCTATGTCAATATTCAGTAAAAATTGACAAAATTTCTGTACTAATACTTTCATCATTTAAAGGAATATTTTAAAACATTAGCCTTAAAGTCTTACATGGGATATAATCAGATTCATATAAATAATCAGGCTCAAAGTGTCCACTTTGGTAAATCTCTCCAGTTTTTTTCCCTAGTAAAAGGTATATATAATATGGTAATAATAACTGACATTTACTAAGTGTTTACTATGTGCCAAGTGCAGTTCTTAATGCTTCATGTATATATTTATTCACTTCATCCTTTCCACTGCCTTGTAGATACAGGTACCTTTTACTGCAGAGGAGGAGAATGAAACACAGTAAAGTGAAGTAACTTGTTTTTGCCTAGTAAGTGACAGGTATTTGAACCTACAACCAGGCTCTTACCTATTCCATTAGTGACAATACTGCATACTGGTTAAAAGCACAAATTCTGAATCCAGGTTGCTTGAGTACAAATTCTGGCTCTAATACTTACTAGCTTTTGGACCCTGTGGGCAAGTTTCAACCACTCTGTCTGAGGTTCCTCATCTGTACAATGGAGTTCATTATAAAACCTACCTCAAAGAGTTATTAAAGGGATTAAATGAATTAACATTTCTTAAGCACTTAGAATGTTGCCAGAAGAATCACTTATTTCTCTGTGCTTTCATGTGTATACAGTTGAGATTACCTGTTTTTAAAAATATAGTAGTACATCATGAGCAGTTCCACACATCCTAAAACTTATAAGCCATAGCTTTAGCTGAGTGGTAGGTAATGGAGATGGCTTGGCCAAGCTCAGCAGGTTGGGGTCAAATCAGGAAGTCTAAGATCATGGTGGAGAAATGGCCAGCTGGAGAGAGTCATGCAACAGCTGATGTTAGAATATGGGCAAGCATAAGGACCATAAGGAAGAAGACCATACAGACCAATAGCGAGAAAGGAAAGCTGGCAATGAGTCATTTTAGAGATACAGGTAGGTAGTTATTGATAGTGGAAGTACTTGATGACATTTATTGAAAGATAATATTTTCCTTCATGACTGAAATATCTTTAATTCCATAACAGTAATTTTTTAAAACTTTTAAGTGAATCAGTTGACAATTACTGGCTGGAATAATAATGGTGGTTGAAACCGAGCTGCCATAGAATTCTACATGTTCCATAATTTCTGAAGAAATAAAAGATGTGGTTGCATATTCATATAGATTTCACTTTCTGTGTTTTTTATTAACTTTGAATCACTAAATATGCTGTTATTCAAAGAACATTCTATCTTTTTTTGGTTTTCTTTTTATTAAAAAAAAAAAAAACAAGCCAATATTGGACTTTGTGGAAATAAAGGAGACCACCTAAATGAGAAGAAAGATCATGTATTTAGAGCTTGCTATAGCCAGGGAGTTAGCCCTCATCACCTGCATTTGGTAGAGACTTAAATGCAGGCAAGGGTATGTAAAAGATTTATACTGGGGAAAAGGGAAGGCTTCAGCAATGTTCAGATATGACTAGAGATTTGGAGGCAGACTAACTAGAAGCAGGGCCTCCTATGTCTCTGATTCAGAGAGGATATGTGTCTGCTTGGTTGTATGTTGGAAGCAGATGGGTGAGGAGAAAAACTGGGGAAGCCAGCTTTGGAGCCAATTTCACTCAGAGGTTTGACTTCCTGGATTAGTTGCTGCAGATAATGGGTCAGAATTCGCTCTCTCTCTCTCGCACTCTGTCTCTTTTTAAGATTTTATTTATTTGTCAGAGAGAGAGAGTGCATGTGCGCACAAGCAGGGGAAGCAGCAGGAGGAAGAAGCAGCTGACTCCCTGTTGAGCAAGGAGCCTGATGTGGGGCTCGATCCCAGGACCCTGGGATTATGACCAGAGTCGAAGGTAGATGCTTAATGGACTGAGCCACCCAGGAGTCCCAACAGATCAGAATTCTGTTTTCTGTAATGGCCTGGACATTGTTCTGCATTGATATATTAAGTCTCTCAGCTTCATCCATTGAATGGAGGGAAAGTGGCTTCTTAAAATGATCAGTCTTATTCTTTAGGAGAATGACTTTTTTTTCAAGTCAAAGGTTTTTACCATAATAGAAACCAAGTAAACATTAATAATATTTATTCCTGTTCTCTAGAAATAAGGAAGAGCAGAAAGTGTGAAATCAGTTTTCAACTAAACTTTACATAGACCCTAAACAATTATATATTATAATAATTTAATATGAGGTGTTTAATGCAATGAACAAATGTTCTATCATGCTTTAATGCCCTGTGGGTATTGTAATTAAAATTTTGATTAATGACTTAAATTGATTTTTTTCTGAATTATAATTAAATGTTTCCTGCTTTGTTGTTTTATAAGATAGTTGGCTAAGTACCCCTTTCATTCCTCCAGAATGTCTCCTACTCATTATGTAAATCTTCAGGTTCATTACAAGAATTTAGATAAAGAGATTATATATTTTTTAAAGGCTTTGGCAGTACTACAGCATGTATTTCTAATTATTTCAAGCCTTTGATTCACTGAACTGCTTTTTTACATCCTTACCTATTTTTCAGTGTCTAACTTTCTCTGGGTGCAATTGTAAAAAGAACCTTAAACTTTAAATTTCAACTCCAAACAACTGGATTTTGTTTTAACATAAATAAACCATACAGGTATTGCCTTGGGTAATTCACAGCAAGAAACCTTTCTGGAAGAGTCATTGTGCTAAGGATGGAATCATTGCAATAGTCTTGAGCCCTTGGGCTCTCTAGTCACTATGAGAGCTAAAACCTAAGAGGAGCGAGGCCTTTATTAATCAGCAGGTGGAATCCATTTAAATGAACCTGGAGGGACCACAGAATTACTATATTAGATTTAAGTCTTTTCAAATTGGAAGCCAAATCCTGCAGAAAATGTACAATAGTAGGCTTTCTCTTTTTACTGTTATAGACAAATCTGTATCTGGAAGCAAAAGAAGGAGGGTATTTTTCTCATTCCAAAGCAATGCAGAGAGTAACCTACTTTGACCTTCTGCCATCACTGTGTTTGGATACGGTGTAAGATGAATGTTAATAAAATTTAGCTTTCGCAATATTTCTGACCCACAAGGATTTATGAATTGTTATAGTTTGGAAATAAAGAGCATTTCTTAAGACTTACACTCTGGTTGTTGGATAGGCTATATTGATAGGATTCTTGCGTCCATAAGCAAAAAGGTATTAATATATGCTATGGGCTAGGATATAAGAATATACTTTATGTATATATTAGTCACTAAAATGTGATTCTGCCAGTTTTTTTAGTAATGAGGAAACTACATTATAATTTTTAAATATTTTCTGGTAGACCTTGTTGAGAAATATTCACATAAATAAAAAAAATAAGGTACCAAACTAAAAAAAAAAATCAGCTTTTATAATTACCAGTAACAAATGTAAATACAGGTGGCAATAAGTTGGTCTCCATGAGGCTCCATGCAGGAGTAATAGCTCCAATTACTGTCACAAATGTTTGTAATTGTATCTATTGCTGCCAGACAATAAATGCTTTTTAATATAGTAAGGCCATAAATGTACATGCTGCTGTTGTTTAAACAAAATACAATTTTCAGCAAATTTATCCTTGAAACACCTGCTATAATCAAAAAGAGGTGAATGCTATCAAAATAAACTGCCTAAATTAACTAGACACACATACATTTTTAGAGCAGCCTGCATGATTACTCAACTGCACATTGTCTCAAAGAATGAGGGGAAATATTCACTGATGGACATTTACAGACAAGCTTTCTTTAAAGAAGACCACAAGAAACAGAGTATTGCTTTGGATTGTTGTGTTATTTTTAAAACATGGTGTTTATTTTGTGGACTTAAAAGTTTTATTCATTGTTTCTTTTTTTCTCTTAAGATGGTCAACTGTGGATTTTTGTTGTTATTTTTCTTTTTAGCATATGGGTCATAGACAGATATCAGGATTATTGAAAAGAATACTGTGCTTAAAATTATATGTAAAACTACTGCAGAGGGGTGGAGAAAAACCTAGCCATCTTTTTTTATTTTATTTTATTTATTTATTTGACAGAGAGAAAGGGAATACAAGCAGGGGGAGTGGGAGAGGTAGAAGCAGGCTTCCCACTGAGCGGGGGGCCCCATGCGGGGCTCGATCCTAGGACCCTGGAATCATGACCTGAGCTAAAGGCAGATGCTTAACGACTGAGCCACCCAGTGCCCCAAACCTCGCCATCCTTAAGCAACTGAAAGCGATTTTAGCTGCTTCTGTCACCGTCTTGTTCAACATTCAGGATATTCTGTTTAAAGATAGTTGATGATGCCTTCCTTCCCATTTACCCTGAATGTGATAAATGTTTCAACTGCATTGAGGAAAGGTTTCATTTATCACAAGTCAAAGTAGGAGAACAAGTGTTTTTGCTTTAGAGAGTACCATCAGCTCTAACTGAAGAGCATCAACAGTGGTAGCAGATTTTAAGGAAATAACCAATAAAGACTACATGTTATATAAACACTGCAGAGGGAAGTTAGTTACTAATGTCTCACAGCAGATATACCTCAAGTAGACATTTGTGATTGAGAGCAGTGAATTAATATATATTGATTATAATTAAAATTTCTAGACTACCTAAATATTTCATTATCACAAAGTATGATTTAATGTTTCCTTTAAATTACTTAATGTAGAAATATGAAATTGAAACAGAAACCATTTGTCATATGGACCTCCCTGTGAAATGTACTTTTTAATTGGTTTGCTTCATTTTTCCAATCAATGATACTCGAGTAGTTGTCACTATCGTTGTTTTATTATTAAATTTCTTAATATGTGGACAAATTTTACTGCCATAGCCTTTATCCAATTACATTTGATTCTGTTTCCTTATGCCAAGGTAATGACTTATGTTTCTTGGTTCTTCAGATATGCAGGTGATTCTTATTTTTTCAGTATTTTTGTTTTTTGAGTATTGTATGAGATTAAGGTTTTGACTAGTCGATTCTCAAAGTTGAGGGACTGTCAAGGTTATCTCTTCAGGCTATGCCTCATGGTTAATCAGCATCCTGTGAAAGAGTTACATTCTCATTTGGCCTGAGAGTGCCCCTGCATTCACAGAAGGGCCCCCACTCACTCCCAGTCTGCCTTGCCAGTTCTCTTCTCTGGGCTTCTAATTCCTTCTAAAGTCTAGAAACTCTCACTCAGGAGATTTTTGTGGCCATAAAAAAGGGGTGTGGATGGAGGAAGCATGGATAAGTCAGAGTCAACATATGAAAACTGAGAACAGATGATAGTCAGTAAAGATCATCTCTGAGCACACAATTAGAAATGTAATTATTTAACTAACAAGGTTAAGAGATTATGGATCTCCAGTTTCAGTTCAACTACAGGCAGGTGTGAGAATACTAGTGAATGTTGTGGTAGCCTCTGCTTACCCTCTGTGCACAGTCGTGTTCTTCTCTACAAGAGGAATATCTAGAAACCAGGAGCTTTCTTGAGGAAACTCCCATTTCTAGCACTAGTGGGTCCCTATACACATATAACATATACCACACATACAACTCCTCCTAAGTCGTATGTTTAGTTCTTTAAACACTTACAAAGAAAAATCATGTTGTCATACAAGTGTGTACCCCAGAAGACTTTAAGCTGCTGGCAATGAAAGAAAACTGTCACATTAAAAAATTCAGAAAGCCACATTCTGTAATTACCTCACAACCTGATGGGCATTTTTCATTCAGAAAGTAATTCAACCTCGTGAAAAAAATATTTGATGGACAATCTCTCTCACTCCTCTTCTCTTTCTCCCACACACACATACACAAATAAGTACCCAAATTATGAGCCATGGTGAAGGTGCAAACTAACAATCAGAACAAGAAGAAGAGATTGCAAAACCGCTTGTGCAAAGTGGCAGACAAAAAGGGAATATAGATAATGTTCTGTTATTAGGGAAGAGACTATTGTGGGTGGAGGAGGAAATCTGCAGCTCTTTTCCTTGCACTGAAAGCATGATGAATTATCGACCTGTCCCAGCAACATTTGCTTCAGTGAACTTAGACATATGCAGCCACTTCTATCAAGCTGTCTTCTCTGCTTTTTTCACTTAACCTGGATTCCTTGCCATCAGTTTTCCAAAGAATTTCACGTGGATGGGGTATTAAACATGTCACAGGAACATCACATGAAATCTTGAGACTGATCACTTTTGGACTGCCGCTCACAGTTGGCCCTACCTCCCTACCACTGCAGCTACAGTTAAATTTTAATGACTGCATCTCTCTCCCTGTGGCTGAAACAGAGATGAAATGTCCAGATCCCTTTACAAGCAAGGACTTCAATATTTCAATTTTACCATGAAGTATGATGTTAACTTTATGACTTTTATAAATGTCCTTTACTAGATTAAGGAGCTTCCCTTTGCTTCCTAGTTATTATGGATGAATGTTACATTTTTTTCAAATGATTTTTTTTCTTCATCTATTACGAGGATCATATGATTTATTTCCTCTTTTTTCCCCTCTATTGTTATGGTGGATTATATTGATTGATTTTTGAATATTAAACTAACCTTGCATTTTAGAGTAAATGCAACTTAGTAGTGATATATTATCCTTTTTATGGGTTACTGGATTTGACTTGCTGGTATTTTGTTGAGAATTTTTATATCTATGTTTACAAAAGATACTGATTTGTCATTTTTCTTGTTTTTTTATGTGTCTTTATCAGTTTTAGTATAATGCAATCTAGGCCTCCTAAAACAAGCTGGCAATTGTTCTCCTTCCCTCCCCCCCCCCCATTCTCTGGTATTTGTGTAAGGTTGTTATTCCTTAAATATTTGAAAAAATTCACTGATGAAGCCATCTGGCTCTGGATATTTCATTGTGAGAAATTTTCAGTTGTATGTGTTTATCCTAAAACTGTATGAAATTCATTTTTTATTATATGATTGATATATAAATACATTCTTGGTAATATTCAAATATTACAAATGAAACTAATGTCTCCTTTAACCATTACGCCCTTAAAATTTTTAGTTATAGTTCACTATGTTTCATCAGGGAAATGAGAAGTAATGATATCATGGTCTCTGCAAATTTGCGCTTTACTGCTCACTTGCCTGTAAGATTGGGCAGTCTATTTTAAAGTAGCTACGTCTCAATTTCCTCATCTTACGAGAGTTTTTAAAAGAATTGTATGTGATGATGTATGGATAGTGCTTACCATAGTGCTTGACGCATACTAGACATTCCTTGAATGTTAACATGGAAGCTATCATTAGATGTAAAAGGATCTTGGAATGGATGTGACTATTGGGGAACTACTCTATACCAAGGAAGGAAATAGAAAAGGTTTCTAAGTAGCCAAAATAGAAATCACAAAAAACTATGTACTAAAGCTCATGTATTTTATTTATAGGAGAGTCTGATAAAGCCTTTCTTGGAACGTACATATAGTTGTTTCAGAGATTATTCTAACAAGGTTGGTTAAGCAAACTGTTCATCCACAGCAGATTAGAAGCTACAAACCTCCTGTAGCATCTAAGCTTTAGGAATTCAACTGAGCTCAGAAACATTTATTTAATGTGCAAACTTGAATGGAAAGTTGTCAGTTTCCTATGCTCCTTATTGAAATAGGGTGACAAAGCAAGGAAATTAAAGAAGCAGGTCGGTATAATGGAAAATCTGTAAAGCAGAGAAAGGACATTTGGCTTCCTATTCATTTTGTAATTGACACAGTAAAAAATCATACCACCAAATCTGTTACGCAGTCAGTGAAATGGAGGTACAAGATTTCCTCCCCAGAGTGATCTTGAAAATCCACAGAGAAAGTGAATTCAGGGGTGAAAGAGAGGCCTGATGAGAAAAATGCAGAGAGCCCATAAAAACCGTCATAAATATTGTCATATTCACTAAAACACAACTGAAAAAACAGAACATTAAGATTTCCATTAGTAATTATTCATAATACAGTTGGGGGAGAACCAGTAAGAATAGAGGGAAAAGGGAAGGTTGATGGCAGAAGTAGCATTTTTTTGATGGAGAGCAAATCAAAATACATCAGACCCTTGGGGACCTGCTCTTGCCATTGGGGGCTGAAGCAAAGGTGCCACTAGGTCCATGGACTGTGAGACTCAGTTGTGCTCTGGCATGGACGTTTCCTGAGCCCAGGAAAAAACATCCCAGTATATACCAGAGTGCCTTCCTCAGATTTGTTCTTTTGAGAGTCCTTTAGGGGTTCCCGGGTGGCTCAGTCATTAAGCATCTGACTTTGGCTCAGGTCATGATCCCAGAGTCCCGGGACTGAACCCCACGCCTGCTTCTCCCTCTCTCACTGCCCCTTCTTGTGTTCCCTCTCTAGCTGTGTTTCTCTGTCAAATAAATAAATAAAATCTTTAAAAAAAAAAAAAAAAGAAAAAGAAAGAAAAGAAAAAGAAAGAGCCCTTTGTCTCTCCACCTCTCCACACATACAGAAGCTCAAACTTGGGGGATTTGCAAGTTGTAAATTAGTAAAAAGTATACACAGATAAAAGTTCCACTTGCCATCACCACCTCGTGTTTCGGTCTCCCCTCCGCAGCAGTTTCAGAGAGGAGGGTGAAGCATTGAGTTGGAGATCCAGACAAAGAAACCAAGTGTCTATGCATCATATGTAAAGTTAATCATTCAGGGGTTGTGCTGTTAAGTAAAACCCAGAGATCCATGTAGTCTTGCTGGTCACCTTAACGGCTGCAGCTAGATCTCCTACATTTTAACTTTGTGGTATGCTGTGAATCACCGTCAGTAGACATGTTTGACAATTCTCTGGTTTTTGAATAAGGGAGAAATATAATTTGGCACTAAAGAATCAGGAGTGGAGATGAGGCTATGGTTACAACAGTACCTTTGCTGTCTACCTCAAAGGTGACAGAATTATACAAGATTTTGTATGAAAGGATTTTTAAAAATAGAAAGTCTAAAGAAGTGATATACTGCATCATCATTAGTCTTCTCATTTCCTCAAAGAGAGGAAATGTGCTGGATTAGTGAAAAACACAACTTCAACAGAGAGGAGAAATAAGCTTAATGAACACACTTGGAGCACTTTGGAACAGGTTACCAGCAAACTCCAGAGGCCCATGTGGTCCCAGTTGCTACAGAACAAAGAAATGATTGGTTTACCTTAGATACCCTGCGGTAGTTCATTTTATCATAAAGAAAACAGTCTATGGTATATGGAAAAGGCACTGGTCTGGGAGTGCTTTCCATTTTCCAGACATGAAACTTCAGAAAGGTCATTCAACTTGCCTGATTCCTGGTTTTCCTCCTATACAATATGTATACGTGGTCAGTTTTTCTGTATCAAAAGCAAGCCCAAATCACAGTGGTTTGTAATGTTAATAACAATACATACACTCTCACTCTCCCGATGTGTGTGACTCAGTGGCAGCTCTAGTCCTGCTGTGTTCCATGCTTCTTATTCCCAAACCCAGGCTGAAAGTATAAGCCCTTTGTGGGGCCTGGGCATGGCTATCATCATGGCTGAAAGAAAGGGAAAGAGAGCTGATGAATGCATCTTACAGCATCTGCACAGTCCTGGCATAGGCCACACCCACCACTGTTCCACTGGCCAAAGAGAATCACATGGCCAAGGACAGCATCAGTGGAGCAGGGAAGTATACTCCTCCCACAACCAGCCTGCAAATCACATAACCCCCTTACAGATAAGGTGGAAGTGAGAAAGAAGGGAAGACAAATTGATTTAGCCCTCCAAACCTTTGTGAGTCTCAAATAAGGAAAGGTATATAAAATTGCATTGTAACCTAATGGATTCTCTACCAATGTAAGGATTGCTAGCATTGTTGGACAGTTTCTTTTACTGTTTTATTTTGGGGATCAAGACCTTCATCACTTCTTCATTCTTACCACAAATGTTTGTAAACTTTTTAACCATCTTCATTGTAGTTTTTTAAAAGCTATGTATTCTAACTTTTTATATCCGTGTTTTTAGAATGTTACAAGTCTGATCACTTATATTTTCTGCTATAACTGTATTAAACCCCTTTCAAAAACTACTAGGGCTTCCAGAAGGTTTTTGACTTTTTTTCCCCCTAATGATTAAAGTGATGATTAAAAATTTTTTGGCAGGAAATTTGGAAAATTTTGGAAGGATAAAGAAGAAATTCTAAACATCGTTTTCCAGATTCCTGGCTTAATATATGCATACAAATATAAATATACTACAAATATTAATTTTTAATAAATTATTATTAAATAAAATAAAATAATATTAAAAGAATAATAGTATATCCTTTGGTGAATGTTTTTCCATTTTACTGTATGTTGTTTGTGTGTATTTTTGCTGAGTAAATTTTTATTGAAAACATGAATTTTAACATTTCCATATGCAATACATATATATTTATGAAGCCCAATAATAAAACAAACACTTGTGAGAACTAGACCATTATATGCCCTTGAAATTCCCTGTGTGCTTCTCTGCTACTGTCATCGCCTCCTGCGGGAACCACTGTCCTCAAGTTTGTGTATTAGATATTGTCATTAGCTGCTGCTTTTGCTTCCTCTTCCTCCACTTCTTCCTCCTCCTCTTCCGCTTCCTTTTTTTAGTGTTTTCACCTCTGTGTATATCTCCAAACAATGTATCATTGAGCTTTGTTTCATTTTGAGCTTTATAAAAATGGTGTCACACTGCATTATTTTTAGTGGTGAAATGGATAGTACAAAATTAGTTTAAACTGTCCTCTACTGGGACGCCTGGGTGATTCAGTCTGTTAAGCAACTGCCTTCGGCTCAGGATCCTGGAATCAAGCCCCACATCGGGCTCCCTGTTTAGTGGAGAGCCTGCTTCTCCCTCTTCTTCTGCCTGTCACTCTTCCTACTTTTGCACTATCTCTCTGTCAAATAAATAAAGTCTTAAAAAAATAATAAAAAAATAAACTGTCCTCTACTGTTAAATATTTAGAGAGCTAAATATTTAGAGAGCCATTTTGCAAAGAACTTGTACATTCATCTTTGTGTGTATCCCCAAATATTTCCTTGGGAATAATTTCTAGAGGTGAAATTGCTGGGTTAAAAGGTTAGAACATTTTTAAGGCTTTTTTTAAATAACTATACATCAGGAAATGTGTCCATCTAGATTTTAATAAAACAAACATTCAGATTTATGTGACGGCTATAAATAGTTAACTTTTCACTTTAAAAGGCAATAAGAATACGTAAATATGTCTCAGTGGGTTATCATATTAAAAAGTCTCAAACTAAATTCCTCAGTATTTCTAGCTCTCTGTTCTTCTCACACTGTGATACTACTAATATCTTAGTCCCTAAGGCTAGAAACCTTAAAGACAACTTCTCTCTAACACCCTACTGCCACTTCAGCCATCCTATACCTGCCCTTAGTCCTCAAGTCCTACTAGTTCTGTCCCTACGATGCCCTTTGAATCCATCCCTTCTCTTTGAGTCTCACAGGTGCCAGACCCTGCTGATGTATCACGTGGCCCATTACACAGCCTCTTAACTGGTTGCCTACCTGCCTTCAGTCTTTTGCCTTTCTAATTCATCCTTGCCTTCTAGTTCTTCCCTCTGTTACTCTTCAAAACACAAACTTGTCCTAAAACTGAAACCAAAAATCTTTAATAGCTTTCCCTTGTCCACATGATAAAATCTACATTTCTCAGTTAAAGCCCTCGATCTAACTTAACCTACCTCTCCAGCTTTGCTTCTTCATGATTCACCCTTTCCACCCCACCCCACCCCAAGAACTTTGTGTTTTCTATTCTAGCCAGCCTGGGCTCTTGTTCCCTTTATATTTTCCTTTTTTTTTTTCTTGTTCTTGTTACTCCCTCAGCCTAAAATACCCTTCCTCCCTTCCTCTCCCACTCCTTTCCAGCCTGTTGAAATGCTACTCATGCTTCAAGCTTGCACTGAAATTTCTGCCAGCTCCTCCATGGAGTTTAACATCAATGTAGGTTATCATAGTTATACATAGATGAGTCAGGCATGTTTAATTCTCTTGAAATACTTTATCAGAACATGAAAAAAATAAAATTGCAAAGATAATGTTGGGTACAAGATAATGCTGAGTAGAAAAAGCAGAACACAAGTTATATTAAACACATCAATTACTATAAATAAAATAATATAAAGTATATATGTATGTATATATGTATGTGTTTATACATGTATATATCTATAGACAAAGAGACTATAGAAATACACTTGGTGTTTATTAAGCTTATGAAATTTTTTTTTGGAATCAGTCTGGACGAGTACTATTTTGGAAAAATTATTAATATAATGATACTTATGAGGTTCATTTTCTTTCTTAAGGATGCCTGATTGGGCTTATACAGGTTTCTGTTTTGAGGTGTAGTAACCATATTGGGTCCAGCTGCAGCAGGCCAGCCAGTCACCTCTCCTCCCTGTTCCAGTGTTGACTGGCTGAGTTGGAGAGGCCTGTTTCCTTGCCAGATCTATCTAGTCATAATCACGGGTGATGAACAGTCCCCTCAACTGTAAGATGAAAATGTTGCACTAGGCGACCATTAAAGGATGAGTAGATGATCTTTAAGGTCCTTCCCAGCTCTCATATTCTGAGATATTTTTTTGCTCCTGAGACAGAAAAATGCTTATAGACAAAAGGAAGGTCTCACTTGGTGTCAAGTAGCCAGTTGCTCCTTTTATTAACCCTGACCTGCCAAAATAGTCTATGGGAATTAATACACTTCACTTCTGATCCAGGTGACCACTACCCGTGTGGGTTTGGGTGTGCCCCTTTCTGTCACTGGGCCTCTTTTTGCTTATCTATGAAATGATAAAGGTGAGACTAGATACTCTTTCAGGTTCTTTAATTTATTGTAATTTTATCATTGGTATGTGTGAAGTACCGCAGGATTGCTTTCTTCCCTGTAGTCAGTAGCCCATATTTCAAAGTTAAGAAATTGGTAGAATAGGACAATTCACAGTATATTTTTGTCTCACAGAATAGTGTAGATAGCGAAATGGAGCAGCAGGGTATGCAATCAGATGTATATAATTGAGGAATATCCTGGTTCCATCACTTTAACTTACCATAATATTTTTTTCTCATCGTGGGTATTTCTCCAATCTTAAAATTGTTACCTTTAGTAACACAAACCAAAAGATTTTGAAGATATCTTGTAAGAAATTAAAATGTTGGCATAGGGGGCACCTGTGTGGCTCACTCGGTTGAGCATCTACCTTTGTCTCAGGTCATGATCCCAGGGTCCCAGGATCGTGCCCCGCATCGGGCTCCCTGCTCAGCAGGAAGCCTGCTTCTCCCTCTCCCACCCTCCCACCCCATTGTGTTCTCTCTCTCTCTGTGTCTCTCTCTATTTATTATATAAATAAATAAAATCTTTAAATAAATAAAAAATAAAATGTTGGCATAGATTTCAAATATGCATGCTAATTTGGCTTAGCCTAGCAGTAATGTGATGTATCTCAAAATATATGAACTCTAATAATCATTATAGATTTCTTTTTTTAAGAAAGAGAATTCTTCCTGAAGAAGAGGGCCCCATCTTAATTTTCAGGGAACTAACTAATACTTGATATATGATATTTGATTTCGGAGTTGCTCCTGGCAATTGTTACTATTTAAACAACTATTTCTTTTCTAGTAATTAGATTTCTTTTTCATTTTGATGGGTAGTCATAAATATTAACCACCAGCAGTGCAGGAATAATTTATATTCAAATTGTCAGACATCACTCTGTGAACACATAAAATAATTTACATTTATTTAGAACTATTAATCCTAAAGTGCTCTACATGTATTTCTTTATAATCTGATTGCAAGCTATATATAGGACTTTCGCACCTGAAATAGGGCAGCAACCAAAGTATTTAAAATAAAGAATACAACTTTTAAAAAGTAGAGGAAAGAAGGAAACATATATTTTACTTGTTCCTATTATGTTCATGCCTATAGGATTGGAGAATCCATGTTGATCAAATGCACCAACACAAAAGTGGAATAGAATCTGCTCTAAGGGAGACCAAGGTAGGTGAATTACTTCAAGTTAATCAGTGTACGTTTACTCATCTGTTGAACTTCTGTTAAAGGAGAACATGAAAAGAAAAAAAACTAAAGATCCAATCCTTGCCTTTGAGGAACTTACAAATTGAATGTACCATATTATACTTCAACAGCCCTAACACTTAAAGAAAGGTAACTTTAGGGGCGCCTGGGTGGTTCAGTTGGTTGAGCGACTGCCTTCAGCTCAGGTCATGATCCCGGAGACCCAGGATCGAGTCCCACATTGGATTCCCTGCTCGGCGGGAAGTCTGCTTCTCCCTCTCTCACTCCCCCTGCTTGCGTTCCCTCTCTGGCTGTGTTTCACTCTGTCAAATAAATAAAATCTTTAAAAAAAATAAAAGGTAACTTTATATCAAAGCAGTTTAATATATACCTAATATATAGAGAGATAAATACCTCTAATATATATACTATACAACTATACTATATATACAAATTATACAATATACAAGTTGTATAAATTATATTGCATAATATGTAATTGTATATTATTGTGCAATTATACAATATATTCAGAATGAAAAGAATGATGAAATGTTTCTCTAATATATCGATATGTATATTAGATTCTGTGTGTGTGTGTGTGTGTGTGTGTAATATATATATTAGGGAAACACTTCATCATTCTCTCCTTTCTGAATCCCAAAGGATAACAGAGCACCAGGTCCGCAGTACTTAGAACCTCCAACTTCTCCAAGCTTGCTACTCTGACAGAAATAAGGACTTTTTTAGACGATGCCACAAGGAAACAAAGTTGGAATGACAAGTTATGGGTCCCAGGCTAGAGCTATAAATGTAATGATTTACCTCCAAAGGAAACATTCTAGTCATCTTTGAACTGTGGTACAAGAAGGTCGTGTTATTCCATTACCTACTTTGATTGTGAACTTTATATAAAGCAGATTCCACTCATGTAAAATTTAGATATGCATAAGGACTAATGAATTGACTAACACTACCAGGTGCTTTTTTATCTTAACATTCTGCCAAGTGTGACAAAATTATTTCTCATTACAGACTTCTTTTGCTATCGAACATTTCAAGCTATCTTCTTTTTCACCAGTGGTTGAGAATTTGTGGGATGAATTGAAGGAGATTTAGCCCATTCTATACTATTCTTGAAAAATATATTTGTGAATGCTTTTATCTACTAAAATCCTATGGAATTTCTAGGGATTTTTGGATAAACTTCATAATGAAATTAGTAGGACTCTGGAAAAGATCGGCAGCCGAGAAAAGTACATCAACAATCAGCTTGAGCACTTGGTTCAAGAATATCGTGCAGCTCAAGCCCAGCTGAGTGAGGTAACTTAGGAATGATATCCAGGGATTTCTTTCAGCTGCTGACCCTATTTCCCAAACATGACATCGCACTTTGCATTTGAGAATCATGAAATGCTTTTCACAAACAGCAACACATGGATTGTCTGCCCACTTTAGGAAGCCACGTGAGGCGGGAGCACTTGCCATCTCCATGTTACATGTAATAGAAATTATCTCCTGGAAGTCTTTAAGTGCATTTCTTCTTTTGATTTAAATAAATGAAGGCATGTATTATTGGGGAACATTGCTTAGAACAGGAACAGTGTCAGGACACCTGGTTTTGTTTCTAAGTCTGCTGTTAATTTACCCTAGGAGTAGGAGGAAAAGAATAGTATGCATTTACATGTGTCAGAGGGAAAAGACATCATTGCCTTAATGGCTTACAGCCACATAATAAGGAATATGAAAGCATGATACATTCAAAGACAAGCAGTTTAATTAATTTAACAAGCAAATTTTTTAATCTTTTCAAGGTTTTAGAATTTCAACCAAAAAAATAAAACTTTCGGCCTTTGAAAGCAGTGGTTCTTTGTACCCCAGTAGGGATCTAACCACCTCTTCCCTGATGTTGAGGAACACTAGTAAGAACACCCCAAAATGACAAAGACCGTTTTTTTTTCTTTTAGCAAAACAAGGTTGGAAGACTGGAAAAAAATGGAAATAAACTTGGGATACCTCTGTACTTCCAGAAATTCTCAAAGACCAAACAAAATAATTTTCACTCTTTTATTATTTATTTAACTAATTATTTCCTCATATACACATCTATGTGTGGATGTTTTACTTTCAGAATGCTGTAAAAGTCCCTGATTAAAGCCACTGTGTATCTGTCAAACATTGATATTAAATAATTGTTAGATTAGTTCCCAAGAACATATTCCATACTGTCATACCATTTGTTAATCTTTGTTAATTGCTCATCCTGATGCTCTATTATGATTGATTTTTTAGAACTCATTTTCTCTGCGTAACACGTAAATTAGATTGGCCAAGAGCTACTCTCCTAAACTGTGTAGGAATAGCTGAGGACAGTTTTTATTGTGAACCATGCCCGTGTGAGTTACACAGTCAGTATATGAAGGTTAAGGTAGTTTATCATTTTATAGTGCCTTAGTTTAAATACATGGTGCCTATCAGGGACATAAAACAGCTACAGTTTAATGTCACTTTCAGAAACGTATTCACAAATGGGAAGTTGTCATAAAATGATATGCAGAAATTGCAAACACAAAGAGGTCACATTTAAGTAATCTGCTTCTGTTTTACATTTGTCATTAAACAAAATGTTTTCTCCCTTAGGCGAGGGAGCGATACCAGCAGGGTAACGGCGGAGTAACGGAAAGGACCAGACTTCTGTCTGAGGTGCACACCCTGCTCTTACCCTTTTCTCCCCACTGGCTGAGCCCCCGCCATGCGGGGCCATGGGCGTTTTAATACACTAGGGCCGCGAGGTATTTGTTTCAGTAACTACTTCATGGCTTTAAGTCCTTTTCTCCAGGAGAAAATCCTAGTTTTCTTATCAGTGACTCAATTAGGTATTTATATACTGTTTGTTTCCATAAAATGCCTCGAAGTTGTTTTATTAAATTCAACACAGAACCTGCTGATAATATTAGCACGTTTAGAGCCGTCCTTAATCTTTTTAAAAACCTAGTAATTATGATTAATATATAGAAGAGTAGGTAAAGCACTGACTTAAATGTCTTTTACAGATTTTAGTGTTAGTCTGTAAGATGTAAGATTTGTTTTTCATGATTGCTGCCAATGTATGTGATCCTGAGTGTTTCTCTGTCCACAAATTGGAAGTGGCTTGTAACCCTTTCCCTCTGAGAACTTCTGAATAATTTGCATAAATTGTTGTATTGATTTTCATCATCATTGCAAGAAAGTAAGATCTAATATATATTCCAATTTTTTACTGAAGACCTGAGAGAGAAAAAAACTTAACAACAAAGGTCAATAGCCAATGTACAAGATTATCTTTTGTTATAATCCAGTGTAATTATCCCAGATTCTTTGTATATAATAGAATTAAGTTTCTTTTATAGAGATTTTTTGAGGCACAAATAGTTATTTTCGAATACTAAAAGTATAACTTTAGAAGATTTAGACTCTAATCCTGTGGTGCTTCTAGGCAAATAGAACGTTATATGGAAAGAAGTAAAGTGCTCACTTACGTTAGGTAAATTAACACTGAAGGGAGTCCAGGGACCCATTTAGTTCTTTTGGAGGAGGTAGTTATCCCCAGTTGTAACATTGCAGGTGCCTAAAAAAATTAATTTGCTTTACTTGGATGAGCACTCTATTCCCAAGGAAGTTTTTACTCACCAGTATGATAAAAATAAAGCCTACTAAGTTACAATAATTATGGCTTAGTTCTAGGTCATATAAAAATTTTTTTGTTTTTTTAAAGATAATAGGCTAGTTTGGAATTTTGCTAATAGAGTCTATAGTAGTATAACTTTGAGTATGATGTAGAGTACAGATAGGAGCCAATATGACAGCACAATATGCTTCTTGGAGTACATGGTTTGGATAGAGCTGTTGGAATATTTATATATACAGCCATATGGTATAAACATTATTTTTAGCATCCTATAGAGGAAAAGATGGCATCTTCTCTTATAAAACTATAATATTAAGAAATATACCTAGTAAGTCTTAGAAATCCAAAATCTGGCCACCTGGGTGGCACAGTGAGTTAAAGCCTCTGCTTTCGGCTCAGGTCATGATCTCAGGATCCTGGGATCGAGGCCTGCATCAGGCTCTCTGCTCAGCGGGAGCCTGTTTCCTTCTTTCTCTCTGCCTGCCTCTCTACCTACTTGTGATCTATCTGTTAAATACATACATACATACATACATACATACATACATACATACATAAAATCTTTAAGAAATCCAAAATCTTCTCAGGATGTGTGTACAGTTTTAATTAATGACTCATTATTAAAGACTGGTATGATTGGGGCGCCTGGCTGGCTCAGTCAGTCAAGTATCCTACTCTTGATTTCACCTCAGGTCATGATCTCAGGATTGTGAGCTGGAACCCTGCATCAGGCGTGAAGTCTACTTAAGACCCTCTCTGTCTGCCTTTGCCATTCCCCACCCCCGCTATGCCTGCTCTCGCGCTCTCTCTCTCTCTCTCAGAAAAACAAAAACAATGACAAAAACAAGGAAGGACTGGCACGGTAGATTCTAAGATAACTACAAGGTTTGCATGTCTGATGCCTAAAACAATAACTCAGATCTTTTTTTTATTGTCATGTGACAACCCGAGAACATCATTTGGTGATGTTTAATGTTAGGAGCACTCTCAGAAGATGAAAAGCTGTGTGTGTCTGCCTACTTTATCTTATTATTCAGATTATGTCCAGAACACTCCTAGTATTTTTATGTCCCTTTACAGATGTATCATATCTAAATTTTCTGAATACATCATTCAATAATTTTGAAAGCTTATCAAAATCCAGAGCTCATGAATACCTTTTTTTTTTCAATTAAAGGTGACAGAAGAACTAGAAAAGGTAAAGCAAGAAATGGAAGAAAAAGGCAGCAGCATGACTGACGGCGGTGAGTACACACTCATCCTAAGGGGAAAACGAACAAGAGCAGAGTATTTCTCAAGAAATCTATTTAAGAAAATGCTGTCAGTAAATTGGAAGTCTGCTTTTTAAAATGAATTGAGGAGAGGCAGGTACATAGTGTAAAAATGATGTCTGATAATCCATATACTGTTTTCCTCCTTAGCTCAGGAGAGTCATACTTTTTTTTACCCTTATTTAGGATTTTTTGGATTCAAACCATGTTGACTGAGAGACAGAATGCGAAATACTTAAATATACACTTTGTTATTTCAATTTCTAAAAAATAATATTTGCTGTTTTCTCAAATGAGCTTCATTATTCCATTTTATGTGCAAAAGAGCACTAAGTGTGTGCCCAGATGACACGAAGGCAGCAATGGGGTGACTTTGTTTTTCTTCCTCTGCCCCAATGGACCTGACTGGGCAGAGGGGTCAAATAGAGAAGAATTAATAATCCTCTAGTAATCGTGCTCTGTCATGAGCTAGTTACTTTGACACGGCCTTGGTTCCTTGCCTAAGGGCCAATGAAAATCTTCTAGAAAGATTTTCCAGAGTTGTTGTGATATATACTGAGTATTCATTCAAAAGGGGACATATAGAAGTTTTGCAGTCTGTCTGGATGAGCCCATTATCTCTATCTCTCAGGTAATTCTTTCTTCCGTTTTTCCTCCCATTGTATCCCCTTTCCTTCAGGCAAATGTTCTAGCCCGTAAAATTTATTAAAGACATCCTCAAATACTCCTTAGCAACTCTTCCCCAAGAAAAGGAAGGGAATTTAGCCTCAGTATCAAATGCTGCATCATTTCCCATCCTAAAAATCTCAGGTGTTTAAAATACCACAGCAAAACTGTGTGGATGTCAGTATGTTGTTGGCTGTGTTTTTAACTCTATTTTTGGCTTAAGACAAAGTGAGGAAAATGTCATACAATTCTGTAATACACTGATACTCCAAATGAACATTTTTATTGCATGTTGTTTTCATTCTGCAGCTCCCTTGGTAAAGATTAAACAGAGCTTAACAAAGCTGAAGCAAGAAACGGTTCAGATGGACATCAGAATTGGTGTTGTGGAACACACATTACTCCAATCAAAACTGAAGGAGAAGTCCAACATGACTAGGGACATGCATGCAACAGTCATTCCAGAATCTGCAATAGGCTCTTATTAAAACAGTGTTTTTCATGCTTCTGATTAGTTGTTTTTTATATCAAAGTATATTTCATGTGGCATAGATTTCAAAACACAGTTATACCTCTTAAAGCATGTTCAGTGCATATTTTTTACATATATATGCATACATATTGTATTATGTTTGTGGATGGTTAAAGCCTTTTAAATTGAATATAATATTTAATAAAATAATTAAAAATTCTCACTTTCAAAGAGGCTTTCGCTAATTGTTACAGGTGTTAAAACCCCCACCCAGTGGCATATTTTTCTCATTGTCCCTTGTGTAAGCCAGTGTGGATGACCCATGCTTTCCGCAAGGGCTCCTGCAGTTGTCACCACATGGACCTTTGACACATGCCTGGTACCTTCTGCTTGGCCCACCTCTGTGTTGATCCTAAGTGCTTCTGTGCCCAGCAGCAGCTAATGAGGGCTAGGGATCCTTTTTAAGAACCTAAACTATCCTTGCTTCAGCTTTATGGTTACCTAAAATGACATTTCTTTTAAAAAGCATATGAAAAAACTTCTGTGTCCTTATTAAGTATTGAGTATTTCATGACTAGAATGATTTTATATCTTCTCTAATCTAAGGTCACCTAATAAACAAACAAACAAACATTTCAATCATGTTTGACTCTGTAGTAACAAAAAAGGCATATACATGTCTCAGTTCTACTTTTTTCTGTGGTATTGGCTCTACTAAAGAACCATTTTGCAGCAGAACAAGAGATAGCAAAGCATGTAAAGATCAGCCTCTGAGTGCTGCTGACCTTTACTTGCATGTTGTACTGAGCAACGTTCCAGTCTGGGACTTCTAAATATGCAATATTAGAGTGACCAGACTTAACAACTAGAGGAGACTGGCAGGGAGAAGATAGATGATAGATAGATAGATAGATAGATAGATAGATAGATAGATAGGTAGATAATAGATAGATACTATAGATATAGATATATACAAAAATAATGCTATATATATATATATACACACACACAAACATAGGGAGGCAGGGAGAATATATATATATACAAAATAATACAATTCCTTTCTCAATTTTTATCCTAATATTTTCTTCCCCCAATTTTCTTTACTTTGTAGATCACACACACACACAGATCTTTTTCTCTCCTTCATACTGTTCTTGAGTTTAAGTTTAGATAAAAGAAAATCAAGATGTGTAAACTATTCTGTGGCTCAAGAGGGTGACAGTAAATGCAATGGGAAATAAGTCAGTTCATTTAGTTTGGGATAATAGGCAGATTTAAAAAATCCAAAATTTCCCTTCCCTTATTTTATGGCCATTGAGTGGGACGTAGAAGAAAGAGGGAAACCCCAACTTGGGTCCCATGGGCAAAAACACAGATATCCTTGGAACTTACTTGCATAGATACCGTCATGGCTGAAGCTTTTTGAAGAATTCAATCAATGCAGAGACCCTTCTAGATAAATCAGAGCTCTCCACAAAGAGTACTTTTGTTCAGAAGCAGTGTACACTCTTCACTTCGTGTAAACACGCAATAATCTAAGAACTCTTCCAGCAAGTAGTGTGGGTGACCTGTTTTTGTTTTCTTCTCCGAAGTAATCCAGTTTACTTAGTTTGACCTGGGTACCCCTGCTCTCTGTTCCAGTAGAACACTGAATACCTGTAATACAGAATTATCTATTTTCTTCTACCCTCTCTCATAGTTGAGCTGCTTGAGAAAAGGGAGAAAGTGTTTTTTCATTTCCATATTTCTAGCCAAGTACCTGGCACACCGAGCATGAGATTCTAAGAGGATGAGTGGATGACTGGCATTACCCAGTTCCAGAATGTCTCCATAGTTCCTGTATCACATGACAAATGTAATCACTTCAAGTCTATGAGTTTTGATGCAGTTTCAAGATAGTAATGGTAAATATTTTTCTCCCCCCTGTGGTATTTGATTGGAAGTGGAAGCATCACCATGGGCACATGTTTTTTTAATACATATTAACAGAAATAAGTATATAGAAATCCATGTACACATACATGCATGTGTTTACTATTTCTGTCCCCTGAGAGGGCCTAGAAGCAGTGACACTGCAGTAATACTGAGAATGCCTCTTCCTCAGAGCTTGGTTTTTAAATTTTCTACTTACAACAAAAACAAAAACAGGCTTCTAAGAAGAATGACTGATTCCTGGGCTGGGGCAGGAAAAGCACAATATGAGCGGGAATATCCTGTTCTGCCAGAAAAAGCAAAGAAGTGCTGAATGATGGGAAAATGGCTAATGGACACAGTCAGATGGGCATCCCTCCAGCCAATCTGGGACAACTGAACATTAAAATAAATAATGATAGAAATTAATTATAACCCACAAAATAAAACAAGAAACCGTGTGTCCATACAGATAAAAATTGTGAATATTACATCTCACATAAAATAATGGAGTTGGGACGGCCTGAGAGGGATCTCTCACATATATACCACTTGTTGCAGCCTGCATAACAGCAGAGAGAAGGAAGGTAAGAATTATCTTGACAAGGAAAGATATTTTTCACATAGGAATTTCATTTTCTGCTCTTCAGGAAAAAAAAAAAAAGAAGAAGATCCCTCCCCACCACAGCAACGAAGCGCTTAACCATTGCTTGCAGCCAATGAGAAACTGCCCCAACCTTAAACCCTTACTCTTCTCCCATGAACTTTCGTTAAAAGCAACCCTCTCCCATTTCCCCCTCAAACCTATTAAAAGCTGACTTTCCTTTCGTCTCTTCAGACTTGCCTATGGTTCACCATAGCTTGTCTGTCCCATATTGCAATCCCTCTGCTATTTCTGGATAAACTAACTTTGCTACTAGAATAACTGCGTATATGTTGACAAAATAAGTGAGTCAATGGAAGAAGAGAGAGGTTTTCCTTACAAGAGAGTGACAGCTAACGTAAAAAGAATATTGCATTTAGAAATTGCCATCTGGCAATTTCCATAGTAGTGATTGTTTCAGGCAAGAATCATCAACAGATATGTGAAAGGATTTCAATCTAAAATGAAACCAGAGGATAGGAAATTGAGACTCTCATCCATGCACCCTCAGAACAGAAGTTAAGAGCTGAGAAACTGATTTCTTAAAAATGCCTGATTTGTAGAAGACCCAGATTTTTCTTCTGACATAGGTCAATAAATATAGGTCAAGAATATCTCACTATCCTCAAGCCAATGAACTTAACTGCCTGGATTCTGGCTGGTCTTCCTGTCTTTGCACTCCTTGTTCAAAATTAGAGCCTGCCCCAAACTCTTCAACAGGTTCACCTATAGCTTTATGTGTGTTTCCTGAATTGCAGTGCCCCGCTATTCCTGAATAAACTCAATTTCTAATAATTCAGGTTTGCCTCAGCTTACCTCTTTATTTAGGCTGACATATGCTAAAACTACTAGGTGAAAATTTAATGAAAATATGAATATTTACATAGTCTCAAACTAGGTAAAATATTCCACAAAAAGAAAAAATGGTAACTTCACGGAAGAAAAACCTGGCAGATGCCACTTTGAGTGATGGAAAGTTAACATCACTAGTAGTGGGACAAATCAACATGTGTCTTCCTGAAAAGGGCAAATATTTATGGGGTTCCTTCTGAAAATGTATAACTTGAATCCAGTCATGAGGAAGCATCAGGTGAATCCAATGAAGGGACATTATACAAAATGGCCTCTATTCTTCAAAAATAACCAGGTCATGAAAAACAAGAAAGATTAAGGAACTGCTCCAAATTAGAGACTAAAGAAACATAATTAAATGCAACAAGTGATTCCAGCTTGGATCCTGGACTAGGAAAGACATTTTTGTTGTTGTTGTTGTTGTTAGAAAAAGGACATTATTAAGACAGGTAAAATTTGAAGAAACTCCATAGATTGTATAATAATATTAAAATAATGTTAACTTACACACACACACACACACACACACACACACACACACACACACATATAGTTATGTAAGTTTTTACCAAAACACACAAGTATTTGGAGGTAAAGGAACATCATGTCAGTGCCTTGTTCTCAAATGATTCAGGGGAAAAAATATGCAAATGTATGTGTTTGTATATATGTATATATATATACCACATCTTTTTTTTTTTTTTTAAGATTTTATTTATTTGACAGAGAGAAACACAGCCAGAGAGGGAACAGAAGCAGGGCGAGTGAGAGAAAGAGAAACAGGGAAGCACGATGTGGGACTCGATCCTAGGTCTCCGGGATCATGACCTGAGCCGAAGGCAGTCGCTTAACCAACTGAGCCACCCAGGCACCCCACATACCACATCTTCTTTATCCACTCATCTATGGATTGGATTGCTTCCATATCTTCCCTATTGTAAATACTGCTGCAATAAACATAAGGGTGCATATATCTTTTCAAATTAGTGTTTCCATATTTGGGGGTAAATACCCAGTAGTGGAATTACTGGGTTATATGATTATGTTTTATTTTTTGAGGAACCTCTGTACTGTTTTCCATAGTGGCTATACCACTTTGTATTCCCACGAACAGTGCACGCTGGTTCTTTTTTATCCATTTCCTCATTAACACTGGTTATTCCATATGTTTTTGATTTTAGCCATTCTGACAGGTGTAAGGTGGTATCTCATGTGCATTTTTTTGGTGATTAGTGATGCTGAGCATCTTTTCATATGTCTGTTGGCCATCTGTATGTCTTATTGGGAAAAATGTCTATTCAGGTCCTCTGTCCATTTTTATTTGGGTTTTCTTTGGTTTGAGTTGTTTAATTTCTTTATATATTTTGCATATTAACCCCTTTCCATTGTATTTTTACTAATTTTTCTATAATGCTGAAATTATTTTAAAATATGAAGTTTAAGAAATGATGGTTCTTGGAAATTATACGCTCCATATAGAAGTTAGCCTCCCTCTGAATCAAATATAAAATCAACTTGTTAAAATAATATGACCTCCCCAATAAAATTATATGGCTCACTGAACACATCTTATATTTGTATAACCATTTTGACGACTCTAAGGGAGGGCTTTTTTTTTTCCTACTTCCCTCTAGCTTTAGGTCAGCATTTCCCATGAGTTTTACTCAAAAACAAACTTCTGTAATCAGTAAATTTGAAAATGTTAAACAAGCTTCATTTTAGGACTTCTCATCTGCATTGTGAATCTGCAAATAGTGAATACAATTTTTTTTTTTTAAATAGGTAATCACTGATCCTTTCCATCCAAGAACACACTTTGAGAATGCAGATTTAGGTAAATGAACATGTGAAAATCAGTGTACAAATTTGAGATTATTTTCAACCTTTTATTAGAAGCAGGGATCTGCCAGAATCTGTGTAGGAAGATGAGGAGACACATGTCACCCTGTTCATAACTCTCCTACGTGGCCGATCAACATGCATGTGATGCTCTTTGAATGTCAGTAGACTTTGAGGATTTGGGAGAGAACACAGGCTGACATGGCCAAATGCTTGTCTTCTTAAAACTCTTCTCTGCCTGCCAAAAAGGCTTTTGGTTTTCCTTTAAAGTAATCTTTAATAATAATGCAATTATAGTAGTTAGAATGTACTGCCCTATTTTATGGTCAAATAGCAACCATTGTCATAGTTTTACCTTTATGGAAACTTAATGTGCCTCGCAACCAAGTCATAAATTCTAAAACTTAATATTATAAAAGGAAAAATGGAATTTTATTTATTTATTTACTTTTAAGATTTTATTTATTTATTTGACAGAGAGAGAAAGCACAAGCAGGGGGAGCAGCTGGTATAGGGTGAGGGAGAAGCAGAATCCCTGCTGAGCAGAGAGCCCGAGGTGGGAATCTATCCTGAGCCAAAGGCAAATGCTTGGCCAACTGAGCCACTCAGGCGTCCTGAGAAATGGCATTTTAAAGAGTAAGAACAAGTTTGGATTCGCTTGTCTGTTTGTTTTTTTTGACAAGCCTTTTTAAAACACAGGAGAGGAGAACAAGAAAAATGCTCATCTAAATGTGCCCTAAATAACATGTCTTGAGTGTTAGATTTACATAATTGTGTGCATTGGATACAAACATGCAAAGTTCAAACTTAAAATTTGCTGATTCACCATCAATGCCTTATTTCAGGCCTGTGGTGGACCCCTTCCACACTTTGTCTTCATGCTGTCACGCACTGCAAGGACACTTTCCAGCTTACCATCAGACAGTACCCTAGAACCCACCACCTGCTCCTTTCCATCCCCCGCTTGAGATGATATTGCATAGGCTTAAAGCCCCTGTGCATATACCCTTCTCTGCGGGTCAGCAGTTAGCAACGAGTTGCCACTTTCCTAATCTGCAAAACATTCTCTAGGCTAGCAACAGCTGAAGTTCCGAAATCTGCTTGGACATCAAAATCAAATAGGCAACTTCAATGACAACAACAAAACAATATCCCAGCCCTTTAACCTCTCAGTTCTTGCTGGATAGTTCTTGGGTGGGACTGAGAGGCTAGAAATATCAAAAAGCTGCTCAGATGACTCTGATACAGCTAATTGAAGAACTACTTTGGGGAGTTGCCACTCCAGAAAGTGTCTTTGCCTACCAATAAACAGATAAAACACCTAGGATCTGAAGAGCTCTTTAAAAAGGATCTAAACTAGTGTTTCTTAAAGTTTGGCCTGCAGACTATCTTTTTTTTTTTTTTTAAGATTTTTTTTAGGGGCGCCTGGGTGGCTCAGTTGGTTAAGCGGCTGCCTTCGGCTCAGGTCATGATCCCACATCGGGCTCCCTGCTTTGTGGGAAGCCTGCTTCTTCCTCTCTCACTCCCCCTGTTTGTGTTCCCTCTCTGACTGTGTTTCTCTCTGTCAAATAAATAAAATCTTTAAAAAAAAAAAAAAGATTTTATTTATTTCTTTGATAAAAACATAGCTAGAGAGGGAACACAAGTAGGGGGAGTGAGAGAGGCAGAAGCAGGCTTCCTGCTGAGCAGGAAGCCCAATGTGGGGCTCAAACCCGGGACTCTGGGATCATGACCTGAGCTGAAAGCAGTCACTCAACCAACTGAGCCACCCAGGCGCCCCTGGCCTGTGGACTATCTTATTAGCCCCACTTGGGGTAATGTTTACTAGGTACCCTAGATTATTTAATGCACATTAGGGTTTGAGACATACTAATATTAAAAATTGTCACTAAAAAAAAAAAACAACAAAACAAAACATAAAGCCAATACCCAAAAAGGTCAAGCAGCCTAACCATTTTCAAACAAGAATTACAAACCTCAGTTTTGTACCTAAACGGTTCTCAATGCAGCTTGGAGCAGCTCTGTGGGAACTTCATGTTCCCAGCTCCTGTCACCCATCCTTCCCATCCAAATCCCAAAGCAACATTAAATAGTCACGATTCCATTCATGTCCATTGACTGTTTTTCTCTACTTCTTATATAAAGGCTTTTGCATACATTACTGAATGGGGAATCCAGACACCTTGGTTCCAACCACAAGTCTGCTAGTACGTTTTTGCATGACTTTTAGGACATTGCTTATCCTCAGTGTCAATACCATTTTTTTCTGGAAAGTTAGGAGTAGGACTAGAATATTCTGAATGCTTCTTGTCCTAAAATTGCATGATTTTAAATCTTCAGCAGGCTCTCCTACAGTATTTAAAAAATTTGCAATGGTGTAGCAGCTCCTAAGAGCTGATTCTCAGATATTTAGAAAGTTTGAAAGCAGTTGTTAAACTGTTGGTAATTTAAAGCCAGTGCATAATGGGAGTATTTACACCAGGGAAATAGGAAAACACTAAAAATTAGGGCTGTAAGAAAACAAAAACAAAGCAAAAAGCCTGTTTACCAGCACACCACTGATAAGTAGTAGTATAATGTTCCATAGACCAGAACCAAATGCAGTAAATATATAACAAAATGTTCCACCATATTTTAAGGTAGATTATTATAGTACTAATTGAATTAGATCATATTTGCAAATTGTTCTAAAAAATCATTAAGTCTCCATAAAGCCACTGAGTGTGTCAAATGTGCATCCCCTCTACCATTTTATTGATGTAGCTTTACTGCCTTTCTAACTAAACCCAGTTCCTTTTACTGCCTTTCAAATCAATAGGCTAAAGCAGCCCAAGCACCTTCTCTCATGATAGATTCAAAGATCAGGCTTGTACAACTGAAAAATGTAGAATGCACAACTAGTCCAATTACTTGCTATAAAAAAACAACTAATTCAGTTCACTGCATCATTGATCCATTTAATTGTACAGCAGCTTCCTATTGATAACAGGAAATGTCCCTGACTCAACCATGCTGAAACTGAAACTGGCCAGTTTTCCACAACCATAAATTTCAATAATGATTCAACATAATAAAGAGGGACTAAAAATCATAGCCAGAGTTTATTATGTTTTTCTTAGTCTTACTGACATATTTCCCTTGCATATGACCCGATTTCTCTTAAGCTTCCTGGACCTCATTTGTCATTAGATGTTAGCCTATACTAATGTTCATGACGGATATTTTATTTCAGATACAGATTGTGACAGATTTTAAATTCCCTATTCATTTGACTCTTGGAAACCATTCAGCAATCCATGAGCTTTACAAAACGTGCTGTTGGTCTAGAAGTACTACCTTCATTTATATTTCTGACCTCTTGCTTTAATCAGATGCTACTTAGTACATTTATGTAGTACAAAAACAGCCAAAATGTGATGGATAGCTATTGTATTTTAAGCAGAGTAGCAGGTGCTGGAGGAAAGAAATAATCAGACATAATCTCTCCTTTAAGAGCTCACAATCTAATGGGGAAGATATGTGCATTAATTAAAACATTACAATGGTAACTTTCATAATAGAGAAATAAACTGAATGATATTGAGTTGGGTGAAGAAGTAATTCTAACTTGAAGTAAATAGAGAAGAATTCCTAGAGTTGGTCCTTGATGGATGAGTAAGATTCTGGTAGCAAAGAAAAACAGGAATGGCCATTTCAGGCAGAGGTAGAGACACAAAACCATAGGGGTGCAGAAGAGCATTAAGGGATCAAATGGTGGAGAGGAAGGATTTGAACTACACTGGGAGGAAAAAATGGAAGATGAAATGGAAGATTTTGAATGTCAAGATAAGGAGTCAAGAAGGTTCTCCTGGTAAATCAAATAGGCATAATACAACAAAATATAATAGTAGACCTGGGTACAGTAAAACAGAGCTGAGGAGACATGAATCCACTGGGAGGAAAGGACCCACGTCCTTCAGAATTTTGCAGAATGGAAAAGGGGAGAAGCAGCATTCCAGAAAGAGGACCTAACATGAGCAGAGGCACAAAGGCAATGATAATGATCATTATTATCATCATGTACGCCAAGCACGGTGATAAGCATTTTATTCATAATATCATGTTTTATTTTGCACCTCAGTGAGGAAGGTATTATTTCCATTTTACAGCTATGAAACTGAGGTCCAGAGATGTATAGTAACAGGCCCAAAGTCGACTCAGGATTTAGACCCATTATATCATAAAACTTCAATCTAAGAAATTTAAAGATATACAGTATGACATTGAAGGGCAACAGTAAATCAAGATTGTTATAGTATAATAGTTTTTAAATCATAAATACCATTTATTGAGCACCTACTATGTTGCAAGAAATTTAATGTATGTATTAAATCATCACAACACCTTGAAGAGAAAATTGACCCATATCACCCACTTAGTGGCAACTTAGAAATTCTTGCTACATGAAAACTGCAAAGAGAGCTGAGGAGAGGAGGGAGAGAGGATGCCAGTTATGACTTTCCACAGAAGTATCAGTGGAGCAAAGCAAGGAAGTTTGCCAGCTGTGGTTGACAACTACTCTATTCTAGGTCTGCTCCCTTTGGCCCTTCTTACAAAAACACATGAAGAAGGAACCAGATTCAGCGTCAGGAGAGAGACCCTAGTTGATCTGAACCTTATTGTATTTGAAGCATGTTGAAACCATCATGTGGTACACTCAAAAAGATAGCTGCGAATACTATTAGTCAAGAGTTGGTATGGGATATCTTGTAATGAGAGACAGTGGAGGAAACCTGCCTAGAGACTAACATGGAATATGAGCAAAGGACTAAGCTTTCATTTCCTTGGAGAGGGCTGGGATGACAAAGACCAAGTCTGCCTGGAGATATCAAGTTTTAGTCGGGAATCATAAGTGGCAGTTTGGGAGTTGATATAATCCCAAATGCCAACCTAGGTAATGGCAGGTCATGGAGAGTCAGATCTTGTTTGGGAGTTTTGATCCAGGAGCTTTAGGGGTCTGTGAGACCTGGTCTTCCCCAGGCCTGGCGCTGGTGGGTAAATTGGAAGTAGGTAAGGATATCGTGGGATCCCTCCTGAAGCTTGGGGGGGAATCCCCAAAGTCCAAGACATCAGAAAACTTCATGGCCCTCCAGAAACCATTTTACAGCCTCCAATTATTATTTCCAGAAAGTGCTGATGATCCAAAGCTTCTCCCTTCAGTCATATTTCTGATCTCTTATTTTGGAGAGATGTCATTTAGCCCTAATCTCACTGGGATTTTGGATGAGGCTGAAATGACTCTGGCCCAGTACACACAAGTTGGCCATGAGCAGGTCAATCCCAACTCACTTACGTGTACAGGTGGCTAGCTGCAAGTGGGCAAGGCTGGCATGGCTTTGGAATCAGGACCAGAGATGGGATTCCTCTGCCAAGAGGCTGTACCTCAAGCCTGAAGTGGGAAGAGCTTACAGAAAAACTGACTGGGGAAAGGACCAAGGATTGGAAATGCTTTTACCCCTAAGGTCTGACCAGAGGAAGGAAACTAAGAAGAATTAAACAGATAAATTAAAGGCAAATGAGGAGAATGTAGTTTCTAATGTTTGCCTTTTTCTTCTCCTCCTTCATTTCCTGTGTACAACTTTTATTTTACACACTTATTTGTAATTAGAACAAATCTTCAAGAAGAAAACTCGTTTCACTGCAACATGATGGTAACGAGGCCTCCCTCTGGGGAGGTTGCGAGTATTCAATAGGGTAATGTATGTGATGGTACCTGTTAGGTGCTCAATGTATGCTTGTACTCACTGCCTCTGGCCTGCCTCCTTCTTTCCCTGGGCTTGTATTCCTTAGCTTATAGATCCTTTGATCTTATAAAAATAAAAGCAGGTGTGATTAAATTAGATAAGTTTGATTTCTACATACAGGCTTAACAGTGAGAGCAAAGAAAAGAATTAAACCTTTGGTTTCCAAATGGGCCTTTGCAGAGTATTGAAAAAGTGTTCTTTGGCCATATTCTTTTATGGGTAAGAAAATTGAAATAATCAGCTGAATAAAGGGCTCTCTCCAAATCTATAGCTGTAGCCTGTGCCCTGGCAGACACTTTCTCGCCCACTGCTTAGCATTTGGGAAATTCCAGGGAATCCAAAGAAGCAAAACAATGAATCATTTGGTATGATTTATCCCCATCCTTCCAATTCTGGAGCAAACTAGTTCCTCAGAATCACCTTCTAGGTAGTCTGTTGCTTAGCTATTAGACGTCAGCGCTGCCATCTTACACATGCAAAGATGGGAATCACCAACCTGTTACCTTTCCTGCTTATTAGAAGTGGCTAGACTGGGGCTCCTGGGTGGCTCAGTTGGTTAAGTGACTGCCTTCGGCTCAGGTCATGATCCCGGAGACCTGGGATCGAGCCCCACATCAGGCTCTCTGCTCGGCGGAAAGCCTGCTTCTCCCTCTCTCACTCCCCCTGCTTATGTTCCCTCTTTGGCTGTGTTTCTCTCTGTCAAATAAATAAATCTTTAAAAAAATTTTAAAAAAGAAGCAGCTAGATTTATGGTTGTAGGGGTCACCATTAGTTCCACTTCATGGACCCACCTTTCCTGTAATATGACTCCTGTAGCTGATCCTAGAAACTCACATGGCTTTCAGAGCTCAGTTCCATGATCCACATGTTAACTCCCTTATGGCCAGGGGGACCCATGAACTTTGACCAAACAAATAGGGAATCCAAAACAGTGCTAAAGTGGCCTTCCTTTGCCATCGGTCCCCAGGAAGGTGATAGATGTTTATACCGTGGCCCAGAAGCCCCTCGATCCTCACCTTGGTGGTCAGGCTGAGCTCAGGAAGAAGAGAACATGGTAATGTTGCCGCAGGGCTAGTTTCTAATCATGTCCGCTCCTCTGGGCAACAGCGCCCTCTGGTCTCCAACACCAAAGGTCCAAGGACCATCCCCAGGAAGACCACTCCAACTTCTCTCACGTAATGACCTGTGGATGTCCATCTGGGTATATCTGTACACACACATCAACATTCAAAAATGAGAATTTCACATAAGCATCCAGATTGCAGAGTTTAACCAAAGATTAGAAGATACCCCAACTCGAAGCCTGCACTGGCACCTATGACAATCACATCAAGTGGAGTGATGTTCTCCATAGGACCTCAGTCCTCCCCAGTCCCAACTGCGTTCCTGAAATGAGGCAGTTCTGAATATGAAATAGAGCGCTACTGGATTATCAGAATTCTTGCCTTGCCTGCCCCCCTCATCTGCATCGCCCCCCTAGCCCAGAAGTGGGAGCAATACCTTTTTGCTGCCTCTAGCCTCTAATCACTACCACACCCACCGGCACCACCAGCCCCCTGGTTAGCCATCCACTTTCAAGAAAGAGAAACAAAAAACATCAACAGATATTTTTTCCTTTCACTGAGCCCTTAGAGCTCTTGGAATAGAATCTGTACCAGGCACCTAAGGCCATCCCCGGGCCATGGGACTATTGCCAGGACTGGAATGCACACTGGTAGGGCTCTGAGTTTGGTGTTGGGCCCCTCTGACATTTCCTGTTTCTTTCAGGAGACAGAAAACCAACTCCCCTCATAAGCCAGTTCAATATGAACTAACTGAAAGGAAGATTCTGGTTGTTGTCATCATTATCAAAGACTTGCCATCTCTCTCTTTTTTAATTTGTATGTGCCTCTTTTACAAATATCCTATATACATTTTTTACACCTATGTAGACCTATATGATTTTGATATATCACAGTAGAAAGTGTAGGTGTGTTCTTGGTTTATAGTTCGACTGCAGATGGGAAGTCTTAGCTCAGAGTAGGCAGTCTTTGTTTCCTGACATCTCCATTCTCTTTCCAACTTGAGGAAGTAGCCCATCTAGACATTAATATCCACCTTTAAGGGGCCTGATTCTACCTAACAAGCTCTTACTTTTACGCTCACTGAATATTCCCATTCATATACAGAGACGCACAGGGTGGAGCTCATCTCTCTGCTCTAATGAAAAGGCAGCGGGGGCTCAGGTGTGATGGGCCTCTCCTCGCATCCAGGTGGGATGATGAGGAAAGCAGCCCTCCTGGCCCCCAGCCCAGGGCTCTTCTCGAGACTGCCACCTCCACCAGAACCCGGTGAACATTTAAAAATCTATCTGCTGATTGAATAAACTACCCACAGTCCCTGGCAGAAAAGACATAGGAAGATAAGGCAAAATATTAAAAATACCTATGCACTCTACTGACAGTGCCTAGGTATTGTACTAGAGTTACAGGCATAGAGCGGTTGTCAAGGACTCTATAATGAAAAACGGTCATGGTTGGGCGGTGCTCCTTTATCTCCCTAATTCTATAACCCAGTTTTTATCAAGGACCTGAGGCCTGAAGAGCTCAAACTGCATTTTGAAGCTCATCTCATTAATATTCACCACCACATCCTCAAAGGGTGCGGACCATATATCATTATCTTCACGTCTCAGATGGAAATATGGCTGTGAAAAGAAGTACAGCCAACGTGTGCCTGGACTAAAGCTTCAGAGACTGTTTCCTTACGGCGCCGTCATCCCTGTCCAAGGCCCCTGTAAGAAGCAACGCCGAGATAGAGCAAGTGGGATGCTGTCATCTCAGCCTGCTGGCCCCAGTGTCACAGTCGGACCAAAATAATAAATTCAAAGCCCAGAGGCTGTGAGGAAAATGAAAGGCAATGATGAAGCAAGATTGGCAAAGAAGCCATTATGTATTGGCCTGGATTCTCAGATGTCCCTAGAAAATACTGAAAGCACAGATGTGTATTATCAGACAATAGCAATTAAAGCCTGCACCTCACAGTGAAGGCAGACATCTTAGAGACGCAAGCAGTGGCCACACAAGATTTGTGTGGGATTTTGAGGATTTGGGATGTGATTCCCCTGTGATCTTTCAGCACGATTGTGAGCATCCATGTGTCAATTTCACCACTTCCAGCACTGCTCACTGGTTCTTTCTGCAAGTGTGTGTGTGTGTGTGTGTGTGTGTGTGTGTGTGTGTTTAAAACAGACTAAGACACCTGGCATTAGGAACCCTAATGACACTGAAAAAAAAACACAAGAAATATATGCCAGGCAGATCAGTGTTCTATTTGATTGAGAATTTTCTCACAATAACTGAGACATTTGGGGGAGGACATGATTTTTTTTTTTAAGATTTTATTTATTTGAGAGAGACAGAGCAAGTGAGAGGGAATATGAGCAGGAGAGGGAGGGGCAGACAGAGAGAAAGAATCAGGCTCCCTACCGAGCAGGGAGACCAACATGGAGCTAGATACCAGGGCCCTGGGATCATAACCTGAGCTGAAGGCAGACACTTAACTGATTGAGCCACCCAGGAGCCGTGAGGACATGATTTCTTAAAAATTGGTGTTACACTTCTGGGGAACTTATCCTACAAATGCAAAAATCACCCAAGATTATTCATTGCCATGATGTTTATAATAACAAAAACTTGGAAACAAACTACGGGGCCATTAATAAGAGACTGGTTGAATAAATTATGGTACAACTTTACAATAGAACACAACTTAGGTCTAAAAAACAGGATGAAACAGGTCCTCATATACCAATCAGGAAAAATCTTGAGGATATAGTATGAAATAAATAAAGCAAGATGCTTACAAGTGAATGAGCATAGGATACCACTATTTGTTTAGAAATTGTGAAGGTGAATATATCTGACCATTTAATATCTATTCCTTGAACACTTTTAATATCCCAGGAACTTTTCTAGGTGTGGAGTATATATATTCAGCGAAGGAAACAGATAAAACTCCCTGCCATCAGAGAACTTATTTACTTTTATATGCATTTTACAAAATATTTTCAAAGACATATAAGAAACCCATTATAGCAATTACATGTTGGGAGAGGTAGAGGCCGGGCAGACATGGGAAAGGAGCAACAGAGCAAGTCTTCACTGTATGGTCTTTTATATTTTCTAAATATCTACATCAAATAAAATAAAAATGCAAAACAAACAGGAAAATCTTCAATGCCTTTCCCTATTAATCAGAGATGGATTTGCACTCACTAAACTATCTAAACCTTTCTTGAACCTCTTTACCAATTTAAGCTAAGTATTATGCCCTCTTGGAAGCCTCTTCCATAAATTTCCTTGTGGAATTTAAATAAATATCATTTCCTTTATTTATCCTATAGGTGTGTCTTTCTTGGTTTCAAAACTATCCCTTTTATCTATGATATTCTGAGATTAAATGAACATATTTATGTTCATTGTCTCAAACCATCCATTCATCTATAAGCTTTAATGAAGTCTCCCCCATTATCTTTGTTTTCTCTCGTCTGAGGTTTCTCCTTCTTGCTAATAAATTCCTTACCTTGACTCTTTCAGTTGCATACAGCAGTTCTCTTCTTATGGCTGAGGTAACTGGGACCCCACTGCTCTCCCCAGGACACCTCCAGCCTCACCCCTCACACGACTACCTTTCACCTTTATTTTTATCCAGACACTCCTTTGCCTCAGAAAACATCCAGAAATGATCATTCTGGGCCAAAATTCTTTTCTAAAAAAATCCTGACTAACTATAAATTCATCTCTGCCTGTCCTCATCCTTCCTCTACCTCCCAGTTTTCAGCCTGTGCCTCACCCCTTTAGATATGGAGATGACACTGTTCTGTGTGCTCTGTGCCTCATTTCCTATTCCAGCCCAGCTCCTGGTCGGACCAACGTACTTTCTGCCCCTCTTGTCTCACGCATGCCTCTCACTGCCAAACTAGATACTTCCCTATTCCGATAATCCTCAGCCCCTGCACAGTGTTTGAAAGAGTTTGAAACCATTTATACCTGTTAGACATCACAAGCTCTTATCATTCAGAGGACCCTCAGCAGCTAGTTGACCTCCAGTATCCCTGGCCTCTTCCGAAGATGCTTCTGGAAGGCCCTGTGGGCCCTACTTACCCCAGTGGGGGATATTCATGTATCTACTTGAGCGGAAGTATCAGGCTCTGCCCATACATCCCATAATCCCTTTCTACAGTGACCAATTGTTTGGTTTGCCTAGGATTGAGGGGGTTCCAAGATGTGGGACTTTCCATTTTAAATACAGACAGTCCCTTGCAAACTGAGAGGAACTGGTCACCCTACTTTCACCATTCCATACACACTGCTTCTGTGTGCACCTTCACCCGCAAAGGCCAGCACCAGTGTATCCTTGTTGAAGGGCTGCACTCAGGCTGCTGACATCCCCTCACCTGCTCCCCCCAACTCCCAGGGCCAGAAGTGACTGACAGTTTACATATCCCTGGGGGAGGTCTTAACCAATGCCTGAGGGTAAGGGAGTTCGGGTCCTCCAGTAACTGTGACCCTGTTGGGACAATACTGAATTAGGAATAACACTGTCTCCAGAGCTCCTTGAAGGATTGGATCATACTTATCCTCTATGGGCTTTTGCTTGGTATCACATTCTTGCTTGGTTGTTTGCCCTTTACTGCCCCCATACATCCATGCCACTGTCATCTGTTTCCTGGGAACACATCCTAATACATTACTTCCCTATCTCAGAGTCTGTTTCTAGGGTTTCCAAATATTTGGTTGTCTCTCGCTATATATAGTAAACCATCCCACAATGTCATGGTTAAAATCACCATTTTACTCTCTCACAATTTGGTGGGTTGACAGGACTCAGCTGGGTGGTTCTTCGATTCCATGCCACAGCAGCTAGGGCTGTAGTTATGTGGAGGCTCTGGTGAACTGGAATGTCCAAGATGCCCCATGCCATCCACACACGAGTCTGAGGCCCCTTGATCGTACTACTCATCTCACTCAGGGTCTCTCGTGGTTGTGGTCAGATGGCAACTGGGGCTAGAGTTCTTGGAAGGATCGCCTAGAATGCTGGATAGTTAGATTCTGTGTGTCATTTCAAGGCCTCTCCTTGTATGAGTGTCTTAGGGCTGCCCTGGCCAAGTACCACCAGTTGGCTGCTGACAATCGCACATATTTATTCTCTTATAGTTCTGGAGGCTAGAAGCTCAAAATCAAGGTGTGGGTGAGGGCCATGGCCCTACTGCAAGCTCTAGGGAAGAATATTTCCTCACCTCTTTCTGGCTTCTGGCAATTGCTGGCATTCCTTGGATTGTGGCCTCATGACCACTATCTCTGCTTCTGTCACCACACAGACTTCTTCCCATGTGTGTGTCTATGTTTCCCCCCAGGCCTTGTATGAGGATACCAGCCATTGGATTTATGTTCCAGTTGGTCCAGTATGACCTCATTTTAATGTAAAGACATCTGCAAAGAACCTATTTCCAAAGAAGTCTCTTTCATAGGCTCCATAGGATCTCTCCATATGAGCTCTCCATCAGAGTAGACGAATTTCTTAGAGGCACTTCAGCTTTCCCAGAAACACAAAAGGAGAAGCTACTGGGCCTTACCAAGTACTCACAGAGTGCCTTGCACAGCCTTAAATGCTGAGGTTACAGTGGAGAAAAAGATAGGCAGAGCCCACTGTGGTAGAGGGAGTAGCACTGGCTATTTCCCAGAACTCTGAGCTAACCTGTTGCGGTAGTGTGGGAACAACAGTGAACTACATCTGACAGCTGGACCCTAGCTGTGCTTTGGGTTCCAGACAGATACAAGATAATACAGCCTGGCACCGGGCTCAACCACAGAATCTCCCTGGGCCTCCATTTCCTCATCTACATAATGGAGCATGTGAACCTGACCTTCTGAGGGCCTCCCAACTGAGGTCTCACACCATTTACAGAAGTGCTTTTTTTTTGTTCAAACAACTTCCTAATTTTCATCTCCTTCATAAAGTCTTAAGCCAGTGCTTTGGAGGATGAGTGAGGAGGGGAAGAGGGCAAGAAAAAAAATGAGTTTCCTGGGCAATAGAAAATTGCCTCTCGCATACCCCAAGGTATTCCATATTCCTATACTCTTTCTTTTAAATTATGACTCTTCCTTAAATTATTAATACACAGCTGCTCATATTGTGGTTTCCATCTCAACTGACCCATTTGGTAGGAGTGACAGGCTGCAAATTGTGATCTGGGTCAACATCATGTGATTTTTTATCATTGCTATCTTGAGCATACACCTGTTACAGAGATGGCCAGGTGTTAGGCAACAGATGTTCCTGGAATTCACACACACAAAAAACAGGTAAGTGTCCCTCTACGCTTCTCAGAATAAAAACACAATGATATCCATTAATATACTTCAATGGAGGGGACCAGAGGGTCAGCCTACATGATGGCATATATGTATTTTGTTCCAAGCAAGTCAGCACAGCTGAGATATATAGGTTGTTTGTTTTTTTTTAAGTAAGTGTTAATATTGCTTTTAACAAATTGCGTCTCTATGCCAGTGCTTTTTTCAAAGTATTGTATAGGGACCACATGCATCAGAATTATTTGGGCTGCATATTAAAATTCAGATTTCGGGGCCAGTTTCAGAGATTCTGAGTAAGTAGGCCTGGCATTTAATCACTTCCCCAAAACACACTGACAATAATACTAGCACCACATCCTTCCACATAGCCTCCACTCTCTCTTCTTTTCTCCAGGCAGTTTGGATTCCAGATCAGAACTACATAAATTGACCTCTTGCCAGGAATTAGCCCAGCCACCAGCAGCACACACACACACACACACACACGCGCGCGCAAACAAAATTCTGAAGCAAGAGCCAGTGATAGGCTCTGACTTGAAGGCAACGTAGCTGGGAGACCAAAAGTTCACAGATGTGGGAAAGTATGGTGAGTGTAGTGGGAAAGAGGAAGGGGATAAACCCAGGGATTAGTTTCAAGACCAGGTCATACCCTTTTTATATATGCTACTGAGAAAATCAAAATGATTATACATTGAGATAGATATTCAGAGTGTGCTAAGTAGCCTAAAACAAAAGAGGGAAGTTTTAGGTCAAAAAAACTTCACCTTGGGGTGCCTGGGTGGCTCAGTCGTTAAGTATCTGCCTTCAGCTTGGGTCGTGATCCCAGGGTTTGGGGATAGAGCCCCACATTAGGCTCCCTGTTCAGCAGGAAGCCTGCTTCTCCCTCTCCCCTCACTGTGTTCCCTCTCTCACTGTATCTCTCTCTGTCAAACAAATAAATTAAATTTAAAATAAAAACCTTCACCTTAAAATTTAATATATGACCTATCACTCAACAAAGGTTTAGTTCTTACTATTTAATCTGTTACATTAAACACTAATTCCTGTGTGTTTTCAGAATCATCCATCTTATTTGTTCAATAAATATTTATCAATGCTTACAGGGGATACAATATTCAGCAAAAACTGACTTGGTCCCTACCCTTATGGTGTTTATATTCCACTATAGAATAGAGTCATTGAGTAAATAATTACATAAACAAAAGCGTAGTTACCAACTGAGCTAAGTGTTATGACGGTGAGGCTCATGGTTTTATAAGTATATATTATAGAAGAATCTAACCTAGTCTGGGGAGGAGGGCCAGGAAGGTGTCCCTGAAGAATTGACATGTGACCTAAGAACTAAAGAATGCAAGAAAGTTAACCAGTCTTGGGGATGCAGGTGGGGGGATGGATGGAAAGAATTTCAGACAAAGGGAATAGCATGTGCAAAGGCCTGAAGTGGACTGAAAATGCCCAAATGAAAGAAGGCAAATGTGCCTGATACAAAAAGTAAAGAAAATTGAGTTCACATGAGGCAGGACCTTCAGGCAGAGACCAGACTTTGCAGCACCTTGCTGGTCTTGCTTAGTACATAGTTCTTCACCTATGAACAATGAGAATCACAAAAGAGTTTAAGCAGCTGATAATACTGTCGATTTGCATCTTCAAAGATTACTTAGACTGCAGTGTCAAAAGCAGATGAAGAAGACCAAAGCTGGATGTGAGACAAGTTGGGAGTCTATGGCACTAGAATAGATAAGAGATAACCATGGCGGGGTGCCTGGGTGGCTCAGTTGGTTAAGCGACTGCCTTCGGCTCAGGTCATGATCCCGGCGAGTCCCACATTGGGCTCCCTGCTTGGCAGGAAGCCTGCTTCTCCTTCTCTCACTCCCCCTGCTTGTGTTCCCTCTCTGGCTGTGTTTCTCTCTGTCAAATAAATAAAATCTTTAAAAAAGAAAAAAAAAAGAGATAACCATGGCTTGGGCACAGGTGGTGACTGTGGAGATGGAAAGAAGAGGACAGCTTTGAAACTTAATATGGATGGGACACAACCAAAGGAAAAGAAGGGATGAGTCAAAGATGATGTCTAGGTGCCTGGCTTATGGGAAGATTGTGTCCTGCACTGATGGAGGAGGGTGCATTTAAGAGGACCAGTTTGGAGGGGTAAATATAATTGACTCTTGAACAACATGAATGTGAACTCCACAGACCCACTTACATGTGGATTTTGTTTGAAAATTATGGTACTGTAAATATTTTCCCTTTCTTAGGATTTTCTTAGTAACATTTTCTTTTCTTTAACTTAGTTTATTATAAGAACACAGTATATAATACATAGACTATGCAAAATATGTGCTAATTAACAGTTTATTTATCACCAGTGAGGTTTCTGGTCAACAGTAAGCTATTAATGGTTAAATTTGGGGGCAGTTGAAAGTTATGTGCAGGTTTTCAATGGCACAGAAGTTCTGCACCTTTAACTCGTGTTATTTGAGGGTCAACTATAATTGGGTTAACTGGAGGATGTGTTTAATTTGAAGTGTTTTTGAGACATCCAAATGGAGACTTTGAGTAGGCAACTCAAGTTTGGCAGTCCATCCATGCTTTGGTGGCAACTGAACTTATAAGCGTGGATGATATCACTGAGCAATTCCATATAAACCAGTGGAAATATAGAGTTGTGGCTGAGAGCAGGGAGTAAAACTCTTTTGATCTGCAGCCCAGCTTTGTCACTCTCTAGCTGTGCAGCCACGAAGAAATTACTCAAACACTCTACACCAAATTTTCCTATCTATAAAACAGACACAAGAATATTCCCTACCTTATAACACTGTTGGGAGTATTAAATGGCAGGATACATTCAAAACTCTTAATATAGTTCTTAAAATCTAGTAATTATTCCATTAACCAGTCATTAAGTTGTGGACTTTAGTTCTTCCAGAGAGCACATGGAGTTGTAAGTAGGACCCAGAACTAAGCCTTATGAAATCCAATGCTTAATGGCTGGATAAGGAAGGATGAAGAACAACCAAGACATGATCTGAAACTGTGCTGTCCAAATCTACCCTCCAGAGAAACTAGGTCAGCAGGCCCAAGTAAAAGCTGCTAGGATGGATTAACCCTTTTAAAATAATGAGAAAAGGAGTCAAGAGTCCTTGAAAGGAACCCAAAGTCAAAGGCCTAAATAGATCTAGAAAACAAAGGGAGATAGAAAGTCAGGAACAAGCTGGAAATAAGCTAGGAGCAGGTCAAAAACCAGGAGTTGGGGGAGGGAAATGGCTGCTAACCATGGGCTACCCAGAGCATCCTAATAAAGGTAGATGGACAGGATGGGAGAAGTCACAGTATTTCATAACATCCTTAAGTAGGTAGATATCAGCTGTTCAGAATCACCTACCATAGAAATATTTTTTAATCATCTTAAATATAAATAATAAAATAACAGAATTTGGTAGCCCTTCTTGTTCAAGTGTTTGAGTATCCTATTTTATATGAGTCATGACACAGTATGAAACTTTGGTGCTTACACATTATGTTACTACATTACTCTTAAAAACATATAATCTTCAGTATTTCAATTAGTATTATTTTAGGGGGATATGATATACCAGATAGGGAGTATTTACTTTATCCAAAGCCCACTGCAGCCACATTCAAAATGTTCTAAAAATGTCCTCCTATATAATGGCAATGATGATGGTAATAGTGATGTCATCAGTGTAATTATCAATATTGTCCAGTGACAATAGAATCAGGTCAAATGTGATATCTGTGCAGTGAGAAAAGTTATATATATGTATGTGGGCTAGAGGGGGGAAGAGAGGGATGTGGAGAGAGACAGAGTAAGAGAGAGCAGAGCATACAATGGCAAGAAAACTTAATTAAAAGCAAATTTGGATTGAGACCAAATACATAGCAATAGACTTTGCATTATTAAATAAAGTATTGATATTGGCTCATGCTCCTAGAAGTCTATTCTCATTATTATGATAGTTTTTATTTCTCCCATTAGATTGATGAATTACTGAAGGAAGCAAAAAGTGAATTTGTCTCAGTAAGCAAAAATCATTTGATTGAGTATAAATTTCTTTTGGTCCAGCCCCAATACTAAAATTGTCAGAGGTTGAATATCAAATGGTCTCCAGCCCAGGCTATTTTCAAAGACAAGCAAGCAAGCATATTCAAAAGGAGAAACATTGTGACCCAAAATTTGAAAAATATCTTGGGAAATATTTAAATAGGCTAAATCTATCTTAATATTTTTTTTTTCCTTAATAAGAATGTTGTTTTGAGAGGTCTTTGGGCTGCCACTGTTTTCTTATTGCTTGCATGTTTTCCACTGTGTCTTCAGCATTATAGTCTTGGGGATCATTTTCAAATGCAGCTTTTTATTTTTTTAATGAGGGCATTATAAGTATTAAAGGCAGGCAGAAAGTGAAAAGTAGGACATCCATAGGCATGCATACATCTCAACAATAATCTCTCTTCCCTACCTTCACTCCCCTCTCATCTCCCTCTTGCTGCTCTGTCTTTGGGAATCTTTGGTTTCTTTTTTGTTTGTTTGTTTAAATTCAATTAATTAACATATAGTGTGTTACTAGTTTCAGAGATAGAATTCAGTGATTCATCAGTTGTATACAACACCCCGTGCTCATTACGTCATGTGCCCTCCTTAATGCCCATCAACCATTTACCCCATCCCCTGACTCCCTTCCCCTAGAGCAACCTTCAGTTTGTTTCCTGTGGTTAAGAGTCTCTCATTGTTTGTCTCTTTCTCTGATTTCATCTTGTTTTATTTTTTCCTCCCTCTATGCTCCTCTCTTTTGTTTCTTAAATCCCACGTATGAGGGAGACCATAATGATAATTGTCTTTCTCTGACTGACTTATTTCGCTTAGCATAATACCCTTTAGTTCCTTCAGGAATCTTTGGTGTCTACAGGAGTTTGGGGGCAGGGTAAGAATCACTCATCCATTTCCCACCTCTTATTTCCGCTCAAGTGAGGACTTGGCCAGAGGAGCAAGCAGAGGATGATAACACAGTTATCAGCTTTACCAGCAGTAAAGCCAGATTGAACAACATTGCACAATCCAAATGTGGTATCACCTTTATGTCATGGGCCAAAGATCACAGGACACTTTGTTATACTGTGCAGAAAGCACAGTCCCAACCTAACCAGTTCTCGGCTCCATGTCTATACCTGGACACCCACTAGATCATACCTTCTTATACAGCCACAAGTGGAGAAGCAAGAACGAGAGACTTAGCTAGACTCACTAATGATAAGCTAACCACGTGGAGACTTAAGACAGGCACATGCAGCTCCTAGGAGCATGTGAGTCAGAGAGCGCAAGAGAAAAAGAACAATGACCTTCAAAACTTAACTTTGCCCAGTAAAGAAATGTGGCCAAGTACATGGTGTGCTGCTGCCCCTAGAGTCACCAATCAGGAAAACCATCTTCTTTTTTTTTTTTTTTTTTTTAATTTAATTTATTTATTTGACAGGGAGAAACACAGCCAGAGAGGGAACACAAGCAGGGGGAGTGAGAGAGGGAGAAGCAGACCTCCCGCCGAGCAGGGAGCCCGATGTGGGACTCGATCCCGGGTCTCCGGGATCATGACCCGAGCCGAAGGCAGTCACTCAACCAACTGAGCCACCCAGGCGCCCCAGGAAAACCATCTTCTTAAGAGAAGAACTAAGTAAACGGGAAAGGGCGGTCTACAGCACCTTTCCAGAGAGGGTCATTGACCATTCTAGATGCATGTGGAGAAACTACTATATTTCATTACTTCTCTAATGGAAATAATACACATTTTCCCCAATTTCATATAAAGTGCTGGTTATAGATGACCGAGAAATCCAAATTTGGAAAGGACTTTAATGATGTAGAGTTTAATTTTTTGTGATCACCATTTTGGTGATTATTAACCCTCTTTTTCAACTGGCAGTGAAGAATTTCTGGAGATCAACTAATTCAGTCACTCTGAAGAAGCTGATACAGTTTGTTATAAATGTGTTTTGCTTCACAGACAATAGTGCTGTGATAGAATGGTTAGTTCATGAATCTGTGAATAAATGAATAAATCACACACCTGTTAAATCGTGTACTGCACATAATGAAGGGGTTGTGATTTTTTTTTTTTTTTTAAGCAGAATGTTGCTTCTTTCCATTTGCTGCTCCTAAACAATTTGTAAATGTAATGTCTTGTATATCTCCCCTTTTGGTGAAGCTCAAAGTACTTCATAGAATGTGAATTTTAACTCTATTTATTCTCTCCATTAATTCTCAGAGTTGCAAATACAAACACTGTGATTTGGCATTCAAGCAAATTAAAATATATCAACATTCTGATCCTGTACCAAGTCATATCATAAGTTAAGTATGGAGAAGTAGAAGCAATAGAGTCTGGCTGGTGCCACCAGCATGCTGTTCACCTAGGCAAATACCCTGTGAAAGAGTGGAAGGTGTGCAGCATCCTGGAGAAACTCACTTAAGCCCCAGAGCCTCAGGCACAAATTCAGAAATACCCACCATGGATGAGATCTTGATGTCAGGAATGTGGATATTGTATCCAGTGGCCCAGCCAAAGGAAAAAGAAAACCATGAAGCAACTGGCTCTTCAGCCCTGTGCACGGATACCTTCTGAGTCCTTACTGGTATTTTGCAGCTTTAAAACAATCTCCTCTTCTTGAGTAGGGATGGGTACTTCATTATGGATGAGGACGTCACATCTTTATCTAAGCTAAACAACAATTACAACATTGATTTTGTCCTACGTTGTACCTATTATCTCCCAAGTTATGCACTGAACAGAATATAGCTTTGGAGCCAGACAATTCAGCTTTAAATTCATGCTCTGCATTTTTGTTGTCATTGGCCAAGCTACCTAACTTACCTGAATTTCTTTACTCATCCAAAAAATAGCCACAAAATTATTATAGAGTAGGGATGTTGGGGGAATTGAATGAGAATGTGTGTGTGTGTACATGTGTGTGTACATGTGTTTGTGTGTATGTAAATAAAATACATAACACATTTAGATTGAAATAAACCCATAGAAATTAGACAATTTTACTAGAGGTTTTGGCCACTTTACATATTAACTTATATATTGGTACACCTATCGTATATATCTTTATCTACAACAGTGTCAAAACAGGTTTTTTAACTTAAAATATCATAAAGACAAAAGAAATGAGGGGGAGGCAGGAGAGGGAAGGAGAGAGAAAAAGGAAAGAGAGAAAGAAATAAAAATGACTGAATGTCATATTCCTAAGAACTATGGTTACATTGACAAACTACATACACATCCCTATACATATGTACAGTACAGTTCTGATACAGTTTACCCCTATAGGGGAGCAAAATTTGCCATCCCCAAATGTGTCTCCTGGCCATGCAGATTATTTAGGCCGATTATTTTTAAGAAATAGGCTCAAGAAGTTTTTCTTTTTTGCTGCTCCCCTAACTGCCTAAAAGAATATAGATAGAGGACCTGCTTCAGGAAGGGAGAGACATTGCCATAGACACCTACAGTATAATATGAGATAGAGGTGGTAGACAGGGAGGAAACTAGCAATATCTGTTTGCTGAGATTCCTTCCTGGATTCCATCGTTTCTGTGTGGCCCAGCAAACATTTGTTTGCCAAATATTTACTATGCCTGTGAACTGTCTTTCTTCCCTTTCATCTTTCCTGTGAACTGTCTCAGCCCCCTTCTTACTTCCCTCCTCACCACACTCCCCTCTCCTTAGCTCTGCGTGGCATATTAAACCTCAATTACCTGACTCCCTGTGGGCTTCATATTGTTGTGGAGTGTGGAGCCCCCAGACATACGTGATTAAATTTGCTTTTTCTCTTGTTAATCTGTCTCATGTCAATTTAATTTTTAGACCAGCCAAAAGAATTTTGAAGGGTACAGAAAATTTTTTCCTCCCCAAGAAGTGGTGTAGCCAGCACGATAAACTTAAACTGGCTGAAGGCTGCTCCCCCCAGGACTGCTGCAGCTGAGAGATTCTGGGACTTCTAACAAAAACTGGCAGCAGGTAAGAATTCTTACATACCAGTCTCCCTATCTGTGCCTGCAGGGCCTAATGGAAGCAACAGTAGTGCAAGTCCTTTCTCTATCTAAATTTAGATCAGCAGGAGAAAAAATATTTATGGAGCTACTTTGGGTAAAGCGACCTTGATAAAAACTTACTATGACTACTGCTGTTTCTATTGATCCATTTTCTCCCAGAGATGGCATTGTTTTCTTTTGTCTCTGTCTTTTGTGTCGTTTGTCATAAGAAACAGTGAACCATAGTTCTGATTAAGTTTTCCTCTCATATTATTTGTTCTCTTGAGAGCTGAGCTTTATGACCAGTGGGAATATTCTCTTTGGTCTCTATCAACAGGAGGATACTTACACTGGCATGCATCTGGTAGGCAGCCTAATAGGTTGTGGATCCAATAGTCAGCATTCTCTTTGTCCAATTGTGCCAGCTCTTGGGAGAATATGTCATAAGGGATTCCAGTTCATAAAGGTCCTTCATCATCTCAACCTTCATTGTCACTAATTTGGCCAGACAGAAATGTGGGTTGCACTTTATTTGGAGCTAGATATGTCTGGACAGAAATATGGGTGTCACCCCACTTATGACTAGATCTTTCTTAGGTTAATTGTGGGAGTAAACTTTCTGGATCTTGTGAGAACTGCTTTCTTTCTTTCTTTCTTTCTTTCTTTCTTTCTTTCTTTCTTTCTTTCCTCACTCTCCTTTCAGGATACCTTTTGCATCTATGGTTAAACCATTAAAAAAGCTTATTGCTTTAAGTCACTATTGAGTTTAATATGAGATTCTACTCAGCAGCAGCCAGACAGTGGATCCTTTAAGCTGGCTATATTTGAAAGAAAAAAATTCTGGAGTGCTCTCATTCTAAACAATTGTCCTATTGGTATAATGGCTAGCCTTAGGGACCCCCTTAATATGATGAAAGAACAGAAATTAGATATAGTGGGGTGCCTGGGTGGCTCAGTTTGTTAAGCACCCGACTCTTGGTTTTGGCTTAAGTCATGGGTCATGGGATCGAGCCCTGTGTTGGTTCCATGTTCAGCAAGGAATCTGCTTGAGATTCTCTCCCTCTGCCCCTTCTCTGACTCTGACAGACTCTCTCTAAAATAAATTAATCAATCTTAAAAAGAAAAAATAATAAATTAGACATGGTACAAAAATTCAAGTCCATTCAGACCTCTTCCTATTTGCCTTCAGACATTTATAGGGAACAACAAAAAAAATCAAGATATTATAAGGATAATCGATCATTGTCCTGCACTTAAGAAGAAGAAAAAGAAAAAAAAAAATGAGGAGGGTCAAGATGGCGGAAGGCCAGGTGACCGCATTTCAGGGAGTTCCCTGAAGAGAGCTGAATTCCAACAAAAAAACCACTACAAGACCACCGTGAACACCCATGAAACCAGCCTGAAATGTGATATTTCCCACTTCTGGACCGCCACGAGAGACAAAGAACATCGGCAAAAAGGTAGAAACAAATTGGAG
>PITA01010676.1:24420-70716 GCA_004023965.1 Spilogale gracilis | reverse complement strand
GTGTGAGCGTGCGGGGACCAGCACGTTATAGAGAACAGTGTGAGCGTGCGGGGACCAGCGCGTGACGGAGAACGGTGTGAGCAGGTGGGGACCAGTGAGTGACAGAGCTGTTGTGGGTGGGGGCTGGGGCGGGATAGGGGCAGGCAGGCTCAACGTGCCCAGCTCACAGTGGCTTCCAGGGGCCTCTTCTCCTTATGGCTGGGAAGAAGCCCCGAGCCCCTGAGGGGGCAAGTGCACAGTGACCAAATGGTCCTCATGACGCTTCACGTTCAAGCTGGTCATTCCTTCTCTGCCCTCCATCCCTCATGGTCAACATTCAGAACGTCATGTGTCATCTGCTGAGGACCATTATTGGTGGAAAGGGACTTCGAGAGACTCTTGTCGTCCAGTTCCCTCCTCGTTAGCTAGAGGCTACTCAAAATAGCAACTTTGAACTGTTTCTCGGGGCCCGGTTTTTAGTAATGGACTCTCAGATAAGAGGGGCTCCTTGTGCCTGCCATTGCTGTCACTGTGCCCTCCGGGCTGCCTGGTTGTATGTGCCACCACGTCTGTCTCCTGGCGTACCAGCAGGGCTCTTGGGGTATCGGTCACTCGCCAGCCCCAGACCCAGGGTCGCAGCGGGTGGGGGACTGGCAGCTCTGGACTGCTGACTTCTTCATTAAAACCCAAGGAGCAGGAGGCTCTGAGCTGCATATGGTTTTCAGAGGCCAAATTATGAAGTCCTTCTTTCGTGATCTCGTGGCTGCAGTGCTCCTCGTGGGCATGCTCCTAGGAAGCCTTTTGGTCTGCCGGATCCAGTCCCTCCTCAGTCAGTGGTCGTCAGGGACTCACGCCCATGGGCTACCAAGCCTTGGTGAGAGTGACTGCGTCTGTAAGCAAGAGCGCTGGCCTTGGTGTGCTCCTCTCTTCGGGGTTTCGTAGGAGGTTTCCTTTCGCCTGGGGCCAGTGTAGACAGATTACTGAACGTCTCTGAACTTGGCCTGGAGAGTTTTCTCCAGAGAGGACTTGAGCTTTGTGCGGTGTGCCCTTTACAGAAACTCCGTTTCTGTCTCTGTGCACGGTGGCGGCCGTCTGCGTGTCCCTGAGACAGAGGGGAGGACGCAGCTGTGCAGGGGACAGCGCCTTCTCACCTCCATCCCTCGGTTCCAAACCAGATCATAGAAGAAAAGCACCGAGTCTCCCAGTGCAGTGACGCAGCCGGGAGAGACACAGAGTGCTGTCTGCTTCACTGCAGAGGACTGGTCTGACTCGTAGCTCTGAGGAGGAAGTAGGACAAGGTGTCCGAGCCCAGCACGCACCACATGAAGGGCTGGGTAGACAGTTAGTTTAGCCAAGGATCAGCACCATGAAAGGGGAACGTTCTTTTTTTATTTTTTATTTCATTTCATTTTATTTTACTTTAATTATTTTTTTTAAGATTTTATTTATTTTTTTGACAGAGAGAGACACAGTGAGAGAGGGAACACGAGTAGGGGGAGTGGGAGAGGGAGAAGCAGGCTTACCGCTGAGCAGGGAGACTGATGCGGGGCTCAATCCCAGGATCCTGGGATCATGACCTGAGCTGAAGACAGACTCTTAATGACTGAGCCACCCAGGTGACCTATTTTATTTTATTTTTTAAGATTTTATTTATTTGTGAGAGAGCACAGGCAGGGGGAGGAGCAGAGGGAGAAGCACTCTCCACTGAGCAGGGAGCCCAACATGGAGCTTGACCCCAGGACTCCAGGATCATGACCTGAGCCGAGGGCAGACGCTTAATGACTGAGCCTCCCAGGTGTCACAAGGGGAAGGTTTTTAGGTGCATGAAAAATATGTACAGAAACCGACCGGTTAGAAGTGCGTGCCTCCAAGTGATCAGATTATAGGTGATTTCAGGTTCTTTCCTTGCTTAGCTGTGTCTTCTGTTTTCTACAATAAATATGTGTCGTATATGAAAACCTTTAACCTGTGTGTAGTGTTGGCTTCATCTGAGAAAAGACTTCAGCATGATTGTCAGTGATGAGTTGCCTTGTTTCTCTGGGTGCACGTTCAGGTGGGACCTCCTAGCGTTGTGGGACCCGTGGGGGCAGGGACCCTGGTGGAGGGGGGTCGGGCAGGTTCTGCAGGATGGCGTCTCCTTCAGGAGTGAGGGGCACCTGGGTGGCGCAGTCACTTAGGCATCCACCGACTCTTGATTTCAGCTCAGGTGGTGACCTCAGTCAGGGTCCGTGCTCAGCAAGAGTCGGCTTCTCCCTCTGCCCCCCACCCCTGCTCGTGCTCTGCCTCTCAAATAAATAAATCTTAGAAAAAAAGAAAGAGTGATGTTTAGACTGGGGATTAAGTAGATGGTGCTCTTGGGTGGGTAGGAAGATCAGAGGTGACAGGCTGTTTCAGAGCCGTTGTCAAAGTCATTGTGTGGTGAGGACCCGTGCTACACCTGGTGAACCCGTCCACGGGGAGGAGCAGGAGAGAGGATTTTGTGCGCCTTCTTGGGAAAGTACAGCAGCAGATCTGTTTACGGGTCGGGTCTGGCAGCGCCCTCCCTCCTGGCCTTATGGCCTGGGCCTCGCCTTCGTCTGCCAAGTGAGGGGCCGGCGGGAACTCAGCTCCTGTGGGGTCTTGTCACGGTCACGGCCAAGCACCGTGGTCCCAGAGCCCCGTCCCCAGTTGGACAGCCGCGGCTCAGCGCTGGCAAGCCTGGGAGCAGGAGGCATGTGCTTCAGTGGGCTCTACCAGCTGGTGTCAGAGGAGGTAGGCCTCCTTTTCCCTGTAGCAGCCCGTTCCTTTGGGAGAAGGCCCTCCTAGTGGGGAGGCCCCCAGGAGCCCCCCACCCAAGCTCTCTGTTGACGTGGGTTGCCATGCTCGGGTTCTTGTACACGGGTGTGAGAGTCTGGCCGTGCATTTGTGTGGCACACGGTTCTTGTTCTATAGAGGCTACTACCGTGGCCTTTGTTCTAGAACAAGACCTCATGCGGGGTCAGAGTGCACTGCAGCCTCGAGGCGGGCCTGACAAGTGAGGCCAGATTGCTCCCTGCCGGACAGGCAAACCTTGGGCCAGCCCGGCTGAGCTACTCCCGGGAGGGCCCCCGAGGGCAGGCGTGCCTGCGTCCTCTGCCTTGGCCTGGGGCTCTCAGGGGCAGAGTTCGCGGTTGTTGTGTGTGTCAGTGCTTCCGGTACTCTGCCACAGGGTCAGGGCTCTTGGAGGCGGGCTTGGCATCTTCCCGGTTCTGCGAGAATGACTGTTCTGCTTGTTGTGTGCAGGCTTTGATTCTGAGAACTCTTCGGGGGAATTTTCAGAGGTGGATCAGAGAGTCACCGGGGTGATGCGCGTGGATGCTGGCCGAAGCAACGGGATTGGAAAGGTCGGGGAGAGGCCCCTTCAAGAGAATGGAATTCAGAAGCACAGGTATGTCGTCCTGCACGTGTGACTTACAATCTTCCAGCATGTCCGTGACTGCCACCCACTGTACTGCCAGGTGCCTCTTCAGCTCTCCTGAGCCCTGAGCAGGAGGAGCGACCCAGCTCATGTCACCTGGGCAGGGGCCCCTGCATGGTGTCCCATGGCGGTGGGAAGACGGCCTCCATTTCCCCCACGATGACTTGCTCTGTGGCTTGAGGGAGCCCTCCAGCCTCACCCTAGACCCTGCTCCTCTGATCCTTCGACCCCTGTGCTTGCTAGATGTATGCATGGGGGGGTGGAGGGGTTCAGATGCCTCGTGCACGCCTCTGTTCATCCATTCATTCGCTCAGCAGCTGTCTGAGCAGCCCCTGCATGCTCAGATGGCCTGTCCAGGAGCCGGCCAGGCTCTGCTGCTCTGACCTCTGCCATCATCCCCTCAGCAACCTGGGAATGTGGCTCATATGTCAGCCCAATGCCGCCCTCCTTTCTCTGTGCCTGTTGCCCAGCTCTGACGTGTTGGCCTCATTCCCTGGGTCTGGGCCCCTCAGCCCTCCTAGCCCCTCTGTCATACCCCAGTCCAGCTGGCTCTGCTTCTCCTGCATCTCTTGGTACCCGTAACAGCTCCCACACCCTCTCATCTCCTCTCTGTGCTGTGGGCAGAGTTATCTTGCCACCAGGTGGGTCTGACCAGGCCTCCTCCGCCTCGGAGTTAGAATTCTCAGCCAATGTCCGTGTGGTCCCTGGTGATGGCTAACAGGAAGGTCTCAGCTGGGATACAGGACTGTAAGGCCAACCTCCTCTTGGCACTAGAGCTGGCCTCCCTCTGGCTCCAGGCCCTGTCCCGTTGTCCCAGGTCCCAGCTGACAGGGCCTCTCTCAAGTCTTGAGGGGCACCCAGGCCTTTCCCATGGTGGAGCTCTCTGTGCTCCGCTCCCTCAGCTACGGCGCTCTCCTCCTGTGTCTCTTTAGTTCTGGCTTTTCCTCCTGACTCACACAAGGCTTACTGCAGAAGGCGGGTGGGGGCCTTCCTGACCCTGGCCTGAGTTACGCCCCTCCACGTGGCATCCCTCGAAGTCTGTGTGTGCCCCACTGTGGCTGTTCCCAGTGTTGGCGGGGCTCCAGAGTAGAGCTGGCGCCGAGCGTTGGCCCAGGGTGCTCACAAATGCTAGATTTCTTTACCATTTCATCTCCAGCAGGCCTGTTCTCTCCCTCTTACCCTGAAATAAGCAGTGTGCCCTGAGCCGGCTCCCCTAACATAGTCTCCCTGGGGAGAGTGCACCTCCATCCTGGGCCAGCGCACACATCGTCAGAGCTCGGGAGCCCAGAGCCGCCGTGTGGAGGTGTCTGAGCGGGGCGCTCCTGCTGCAGGGGCAGTCGGCGCTCACACAGACCCAGAAATCAGTGGGGAGCACGAGGTGGCTACGGGGACCCCAGGACCCAGGCAGCGCCTTCTAGGGCCCCCCATGCCGTGGCTGCCTGCTGATGGGTTGTCTGTGGTGCATGGGTCCAGCACACCTCCTCCCAAATCTAGATTCGCAGCCCACTCAGGCACCCCCTTACAGGAGGAGAGAGCATCTCACTCCTAGCCCCAGATTCCCAGGAGGAAGACTGCCGGGCTCCCCCAGAAGCTGGCGGGAAGAGGGCCTGACAAGGAGTATATCTCAGGACAACAAACTCATGTTTGAAAGGGGCTCATGGCAGGTTTCTGGAAAGGTTTTGTTAATTCCGTTCCTTCTTATGTCCTCGTGGCCCAGCCTCTGCCCCTGGGCCCGCGACTGCTCCAGGGGAGGGGCGCCCCGTCACACGCTCTGTGAGTGAGAGGCAAGTTGTGTGGCCACGACTGTTTCCCGGGAGACCCTCCAGAGTGCCTGTGCAGAAGCCTTTCTCTGGGACTGGGCAGCATGGTGGCTTCCAGAGCAGACATGTGGTGTTCACATCTAAGAACTCAAATCCGGTCACTGAGCAAAATGATCGGCTGAAAGCGGCTCTCATGCTGGTGGAGGAAGTAATGTGTTTCTTGGTGGCTTCTCTGCAGGACGTCATTGCCCGCCCCAATGTTCACCAGAAGTGATTTCAGCGTGTGGAGTATATTAAAGAAATGCATCGGCTTGGTAAGTTCAGATGGACCCTTTTTTGGGGCTTGAAGCTGAAACATTTTAAATTCCTGTGAATTTGTTGCACTGCTGGTAGTATAGGAAGAAGCACTGTGCGTGTTTATGACCATGAGAACTGAAGGTAGTGAGCCAGGAAAGGGACAGAGACATATGGGCAAGGGGAGAGAAAAGGCCACGGTGTTTATAGACAGTGGGACAATAATCCTGCAGGTCACGCTCCTGATGTAGGCAGTGCCATGAAGGTTTATGTCCAGCCATAGGATGGGCTCGGAGTCTGTGGGCTTTGGATGGTGGGCTCCCTGATGCACGCCGAGGGCAGGCCGTGGGCATACGTGCATGACTTGGGGCTCCGGTCCCAACCCCCTACACCAGCTGCAAGGCGCAGAGCTCAGCTGCTCTGGCTTTGCAATGGGTGGGTGGGGTGATTGGGGTGCAGAGCCATGGGCTTTTCTTCTCATGGTCTCCTTGATGGTCTCGATGGTCCGTGGGAATGTGAGCTGTGGCCCTTGGGAGGGAAGAGTGCCCCTGTGGGCCGTGGGACGACGCAGACTCCAGTGAGTGTCATACCAACAGGCACGTGGCCCTGTCCCCGGCGCCCCTCGCTGCTGTGCTGCTGTGCTTGCTTCTGCCCTCAGTGGGAGGCCTTTTCCCAGCAGAAACCACATCCGCTTTGTATTTTGAAATAATTTTGGATTTCTACAAGATTGCAGAGGCACCCTGAACCTCTTTGGCCTTCACCCAGCTGCCTGTCACGGTGACCTGTTACGTAGTAGCCAGAGCTCAGTGAGCGAGATGAGGGGATTCCTGTCAGAGCGTTGCTGCTCGCCACACGTGGGGCTTGGCTTCCCCAGTTTCTCCCCTGCTGTCCTCCTGCTGGAGGGTGGTGATTACTTATTAACTTACTTATTTTGCAAAGATTTCATTTATTTATTTGACAGTGAGAGAGAGTACAAGCAGGATGAGTGGCAGGCAGAGGGAGAGGGAGAAGTAGGCAAGTTCCCCACTGAGGATAAAGCCCGATGTGGGGTTCTATCCCAGGACCCTGAGATCATTACCTGAGCTGAAGGCAGATGCTCAATCCTCTGAGCCACCAGGCGCCCCTAAAGATTTTTATTTTTAAGAAATCTCTACAGTCCACATGGGGCTAAAACTCACAACCCTGAGATCAAAACTTGCATACTCCTCTGACTAAGCCAAGCACCCTGCATGTCTCTTCTGCTTTGAAATGGCACCTTTGGGATTCTTTTCTCTTAGCAATGTCCTCTCCTGCCTTTCTCACGGTGTGAGCAGGTCAGGTCTATGTCTGGAGATAGGGGATGAACTCAACTGGCTCCTTGATCTTGAGGCTTGTTTTCATAAAGTGACACCATCACATTGCATTCCCTGAGGGATCCACTTTGGGGATCGGATGCGTTCAGATTAAAGTGGAACTGAACACGTGGGTCAGCGTGCTCCCGGAGCCACACCAGCTGAATGCGCAGGGCTTTGCCTCTGAAGTAGAGACACCATTCTCTGCACAGCTCAGCCCGCTGACACGGCGGCACTGCGCTGGCACATGTGGGTTGTTTCCGGCACACATAGCAGCAGGTGGGGCCCAGTCCCCCCCCCCCCCGGGTCCCTGTGGCACCCACAGCACCGGCCAGGGCTCATCGTCCCCCAGCCACACTCCATTGCTTCCTGCCTCCTCTAGTATTTTGAGGCAAATTCCACTTGCGAAGATGTCTTGTATCGCTAAAGGATACAGGTTCTGGTTTTTTTATCATTATTTTTATTTATTTGAGAGAGCGAATAGGAGGGAAAGGGAGAGAGAATCTGAAGCAGATTCTGCGCTGAGCACTGAGACTGATGCGCGGCTCGATCCCAGAACCCCGAGATTCTGACCTGAGCTGAAACCCAGAGTCAGATGGTTAACTGACTGAGCCCCCCAGATGCCCCGATTCTGTTTTAACATGACCATAGTCCTGGTATCCTAGTGCAGGAAAGTACACGGTCTGTTAATGTCATCAAATTCCTGGCTGTCTCAAGCACTGTTCCCGTGTCTATGCTGCTCAGTCTGTGCGTGGACCCCTCTGTGTTGCTTCTCTCCTGACCTTGAGCTCCTGATGCTCGGTGGCCCAGCTGTCATGAACCTGTACCAGCACAGTCACTCTCCCTTTATTTCCTGAGCAGTGCTTCCGCTGCTGTGAGTGTGGTTTGCATAAGGAAGTCACGGCCGGGGAGTGATTCTTTATCCCAGTTGTCAATGAACCCAGATGTACTGGCTTCATTCGCCTTACCCAGCAGGACCAGTGTAACCAACTGGCCTGTCTTCTCTTGTTTTTTTTTGAATTCGTGGGGTTAAAGCTCCTGGATGTGGCCCCCGAGCTGCTGTATGTGGGGCTAGTAATAGCATCTTCAGGTCGGCCATCATCCTTTACCGAAGGTGTTCTGGCTCATTCTGTACCTTCTCATTCACAATCTGGAATCAGCCCCTTGTCCAGGGGGAGACAGGACTCAAGACCACATCTGGGCCCCAGGGAGGCTGTCGGGTTGCTTTTTTCTAGGTTTTTCCCAAGGGAGAATGCTAGGAGTTGTTTTGATTAGTTTTGATTAGTTTCAGTGGTGCTTTAAATTTGGGATGATGGGATTAATCTAACCTCCTCTGTCTTTTGTGCTGCTTTTCTCCCACACCAGTGATCCTGGTTTTTTTTGGTTTTTTTGTTTGTTTGTTTTTTTTAATTTATTTATTTGACAGAGAGAAACAGAGCTAAAGAGGGAACACAAGCAGAGGGACAGAGAGGGAGAAGCAGGCCTCCCGCCGAGCAGAAATCCCGATGTGGGACTCGATCCCAGGTCTCTAGGATCATGACCTGAGCCAAAGGCAGTCGCTTAACCAGCTGAGCCACCCAGGCGCCCCCTGGGTTTGTTTTTTTTTTTCCCCCTAAGATTTGTATTATTTAAGAGAGAGAGTGATGGGGCACCTGAGTGGCTCAGTGGGTTGGACTTCTGCCTTCGGCTTGGGTCGTGATTTTAGGGTCCTGGGATCGAGCCCCGCATCGGGCTCTCTGTTCAGCGGGAGGCCTGCTTCCCCTTCTCTCTCTGCCTGCCTCTCTGCCTACTTGTCATCTCTCTCACTCTGTCAAATAAATAAATAAAATATTTTTTAAAAAAAGAGAGAGAGAATGAGAGAGACAGCATGTGCTTATGAGTGGTACAAGGGGCAGAGGGAGAAGCAGAGTCCCCGCTGAGCAAAGAACCAGATGCAGGACTCATCCTGGGACCCCAGGATCATAACCTGATCTGAAGTCAGATGCTTAACCCACTGAGCCACCCAGGTGCCCTTGATAATCCCAGTTTTTAACAACACTGGAGATGTCTGGCTTAGATGAGTACGTAATGACTGACCTGTTCTAGCCCACACATGCCAGGGTTCTGGATAGTAAGCCCAGCTCTGCCGCCAACAGCATGCTTACAGAAACGTGCAAGTTTATTGGCTTTTGTGGTTCGTTTCCTCCTTAGGGCACATCTCAAGTCAGTGTGCTTTAACTCTGCGAGGCCGTGCCAGGGGGGGTGTGTGTGAACTCATTTGTTTCATTGTATTCTTGATGTTTGGAGATCCAAATTAATTTTGTTTCAAAATTGTAAATCCAAAGTCAGATCTTTCAGGTGAGATTCTGGTATGTTTCAAGAATTTAGCTTCCTGTTGCTGACCTCTCTGTGCATGTCCCCTTCCCCCTGGAGGAGACCACTTCAGAACTTTCTAGTTTGTCTTCCCTTGTGTCAGAAAGCCAATTGTGTGTTATCTCCTCCCTCTTTCTTCAGACAAACTAGAGACCCTTGCACCTTTTCCTTATGTGGTGCAGCCACGGCAACGTAGAGCCACTGATTACCCATGCGGTCCCAAGGCGTCAGGCGGGCTGCCAGGGATGCCCGCACCTCCTGGGGCCATGTGGGACGTTTGAGTGGTGTCTGGTCTGTGTATGTTTGCCAGAGGATCTGTGGGCTAGGCTTCTGGAAACAGGACGCTAGAGCAGAGGAGGTGTGTGTGTTGTGTTCCTGCGGCCAGGCCCCCGCGGGCCCCCCTTCCCCCCAGCAGTGCCCCCGGCAGGTTTAGAGGGTCACCACTGGAGCAGGTGAGCGGTGTGGTTCCCACATAGTTTACTTCCTTTCTCCTGAAGAGTGAGGCGAGCATCTTCCCTGCGCTCCGAGCCGGGTGGGCGTGAGCCTGCTGGTGATGGGTCTTCGCTGCTCCTTCTAGGAGCTGTCCAAAATCACCATGCCCATTGCCTTCAACGAGCCTCTGAGTTTCCTCCAGCGGATCACAGAGTACATGGAGCACGTGTACCTCATTCACAGAGCCTCCTGCCAGCCCCAGGCCCTGGAGAGGATGCAGGTGGGTGGTGGGCTCCTTGTAGGGGTGGGTGCTGGACCACAATTCTTAATGAACCTGACACCATTTGACCAGCCACGTCAGGGAGGGGCTGACACCTTGCCAGGAGGGTGTCAGGGAAGGGCCCACGTAGCTCACACTGACTTTGGGGAGCTGTCCTGCTCAATGGCTCTGGCCTTTGTTCCAGGGCCTGGTCTCTGTGGGTGGCAGTGGACCCTGGGCCTTGGCTGCTCCTGTGTCCTCTCAGGACCGGCACCCCGTGTGCAGCTGGGGCAGGCTCGGAGCGGGGGGAACTGCACACAGTTCCTGCTGCTGTGGCTTTGAGGAAGTGCCCGTGATAAATGGTATTTCTCCGGAAGTTCTGTAATCTTAAAACATGTGATAAGCGGGAGACTGAGGTCGCCAGGAGTGCATCCTGGCACCAAGAAGTTGTGTGTGTGGTGCCGCCGTGGCCCCTCGCTCACCGCTGTGTGCGTTGCTCCCAGTGCGTGGCAGCCTTCGCAGTGTCTGCTGTGGCTTCCCAGTGGGAGAGGACCGGCAAGCCCTTCAACCCCCTCCTGGGAGAGACTTACGAGCTGATCAGGTAAGGACTGGCTGTCAGGGTCGCCGAGGCTGGGGACACAGAGGAGGCTGCTGGGGGTTCATTGGAGTTGGAATGACTGAGACCCAGGGGAGTGGGGTGGGGGGGTGACTGAGACCCGAGGGGAGGGGTGACTGAGATGGGGTGGGTGACTGAGACCGGGGGAGGGGTGACTGAGACCCCCTTGGGTGAGGGGTGACTGAGACGGGGGTGGGTGACTGAGAGGGTGGTGACTGAGACCCAGGGGGAGGGGTAACTGAGATCCCCCTGGGGAGAGGGGTGACTGAGGGCGTGGTGACTGAGACCCGGGGGTAGGAGTGACTGAGACTGAGACCGTCTGGGTGCAGTTTCTTTTAGGCAGCTCCTCCCTCTGCTCCTCCCCCCAGCCTCTGACCCGGTCTTTGAGGCCTGCACGGTCCAGGACCAGCCCTGCCTGTGGTGGTGCTGGTGGGGTCCCAGGAGGGTGAGCTGGGACTGTTTGGGGGTCTCTCCAACCCTGCTGCCTACCCAAACCACACAAGCAAAAGCTGACATCTTTCTCCATCATGGAATCAGCCTGTTGGAGGGCAGGCTGTCTGGCCCCAGCCACGGCTATGGGCATGTGAGTGTGAGCATGAGGCTCCAGGAATGTGAGCATGTAGCTCTAGGAGTGTTGAGTGTGCACAGTCCTCTGTGGGGTTGTTTGGGGATAATGGGAGTAATTTTTATTCCATCTCTCTCTGGGTTCTGCAGAGAGTTTATTAGAATGTTTTATCAAATAAAAGTTGGTTTTAACTATAAGAGCATGTTCCTTGTAGAAAATGTATAAATTGAGCAGAGGGAGACAAGTCAGAAATGATCGTGTAGAGTCAGTGTTTTCCTGGCTTTCCTCGTGTGTGTGTCCAGCCGGTGTGATTGCGGCAACTTGTATCGCTTGCCACTCCACCTCGTGCCATCCTCGTGCCCCCACGACGTGACTGGCTTGTGCAGAGTCACGCTGCCATGTCATGTCTGACACATGCCTTGGTGTGGTGCGCGGCACTGCTGCTTTCTGTCATGAAGTAGCGGTGTGTCGTGTAGTCACCAGCGTCTCGGTTGCAAAGAGTCCTTCAGGCCGTGCCTCTTCAGCTCATTGTTGCCCTTACTAACGTGTGTTATTAACGATTATGCGTTCTTCAAAGGTGAGTGAGTGGTTCAGGGAACCGGGGGTGTTGGTCTGCTTGAGTCAGTGCTCTGGGCGTGTGCAGCACTAATGAGTGTGAGCAGGGGCCGCGTGTCAGCCCTGGTTTCCAAACTCTGCGGGCGAGTAGTGCCCTGCACCTCTTGGTGGCAGTCGCTCAGCAGTTGGGGAAGCAAGTGTCCAGCTCTTGCCTGTGTCTGGCTTCCCTGGGAGGGCCTGCTGCTGGCCCCATGGCATGGCCCTTCTCCAAGTTACCTCCCTGCTGGCCTTGGGCCAGTGACCCGCTTTTCTTAGGGACTCACAGGCTGGCTGGCACTGAGTCCTCGGGTGCCTGCCCCGCCCCCCTGGCCAGGAGGCTGGCAGGTCCGAAGGCCCAGTGCTGCTGCAGGCTGTGCTGGCGGGCCACAGCAGTCAGCAGGGGACCCTGGGTGAAGAGGGCAAGTCTCTGTTGCTTCAGTTCAGAAACGGGGAAACTGAGGCCCACATGAAGGGAAAACCTGCCCCGAGAGTCACTTCAGGGAAACTTTTGTTTTGAATTACATGGAGAGTGCTTTCTTTTCTAGAACTACTCCTCTTGAGCGAGTTACCACCCTGCAGTCAGAGGGCGTGGGGCCGGAGTTCGAGTCTCCGACCTTCTCTAGCTTTGAGGAAATGGTTAGCGTTTTCATTTATTCAAAAGCACTGTTAACATATCTTGAAAAGAGAAATTTAAGCATAATACAAAAGAAGTTCTATACAAGCAATACGATTAAAAGCCTGTGAATGACCCTGAGATGCTGGACACGGTGTGACACACCTGTGTGTTCGTCCCTTCCAGGAGCTTTGTTCAGGGCTTGAGCTGGTTTCCACCGACAGAGAAATGAGTCTCCTAATCTTGCAGGTGCTGCATGTGTCACGTCCTGGCGTCCAGGCCGCGCCTGTGGCCTGTCTGCTGCGGGCAGGTCCCTGAGCCCTCCTGTGTGGGGAGCACCACAGCTGAACCAAGTCATGCTCCATGTCTTCTCCCTACAGATCGCTCCTGGAGAGCCAAGAATAGCGTTTTCTTTTCTTAGACAAGTGTTCATTTTGTAAATTACATACCTTGGTAGGCAACCTTTTAAAATCTAATTTTTCGACTTTCCTTCCTCTGTAATGATTGGAAATTCTGATTCCAGTTAAGTTAGTAATTATGTGGTTTAGCTTTTATCATTTTTAATGACTACAACTGTAGGTGTATTCACGGTTCCGGAACAATTAAAAACTGACATTTTTATTGAAAAAGAGCGTGTACTAAGAATCCTGTTTCCTGGCCAGGAGTGTCTTGGGCATCAGACATTCCATCAGGAGGCTTCCAAGAGCCTTAGAAGAAGGCTAGAGAAGAACCCCCTTAGGCGCAGGGCATCCCTCGAGGACTAAGGTGGCAGTTTGGTATTGGGGCACCCATGTCCCTGCTCCCAGGAGATGCGTTGGACCTGCACGTGTGGGGAGGGGGCAGAGGGTCAGGAATGGCCCCTCCGCACTATTCCTTGTTCCGTGTGCTGTTCACATGTGCCCCAGAGGCCCAGTGGACGCGTGTGCAATTTTTGTGTGCGTGAGCGAGCATCAGGCCACATGTGCTGTCAGCAAACAGGGGTTGGATATTTCTGGCACCCGGGGGTGGGGGGGCGCAGAACACGTGTTCGTCTTTCACAATGCCTCCCCCCAGACATGCCCGGGCCATGGGGCTCCCCCAGGAAGGGTGCTGAGCTGGCCTTGGGCATTTTGCGGTCTCTAATGTGGCTCTCCCCCCTCTTGTTTTTGTGCCCAGGGAAGATTTAGGATTCAGATTCATATCTGAACAGGTCAGCCACCACCCCCCCATTAGCGCATTTTACTCAGAAGGCCTCAATCAGGACTTCTTGTTTCACGGCTCCATCTATCCGAAGCTCAGGTTCTGGGGCAAGAGCGTGGAGGCCGAGCCCCAAGGCACCATCACACTGGAGCTGCTCAAGTGAGTGTGGCGGCCGGGACCCCTGATGGGAGCGCGGATTCCCCCACCCCCCATGTGGGGGGGGATCACAGCCTTTCCCTGTTTAGCCCCTTCCAACCCCAGAAGCCCCTTCATCGTGGTTCCGGAGGGTTGGGGCTGGGGAGCCCCCTAGCACACCACCCCAGCTCAGGGCCTCGTGAGGTGGCAGAAGCCATGGTGTCTTTCATGACCTCATTTCAGAAGTGACCCTAACCTTAAACCCCCGTTGGTCAGCTTGAGGATAGGACAGATACGTGGGCTGAATCCCAGGAGGTCATGAACATCGAGGGGCGTTGTGGAGTCTGCCCACGCACCCGTTAAACCCCCACTCCAGTGCCCCCGGCGCAGTGTTGGTCAGCCACCCAGAAAACCAGACACTGACTCTCCAGCCGTCACCCAGGTGTTGCCAGACTGTTGACGGTGGTGCAGGCTATGGCGCGCCACTTCTCAGAGGCGCTAGTCCTGCCCACAGTAGCCTGCCGTCATGAAGCATTTGGTGTCGTCTCTGTTTCCTGCTGGCTCAGTCCAAGCCCGGCTGGCGGCCCGAGAATACCAGTGCCTGAGCCCTGTGCACCTCCGGGCCCGGGTGGCACCCCTTTCTCTGGGAAGCTTTGCTTTCTTGCAGTGAGGCATGCAGAAATGAAATGTGGCCAACCGCATGGATAAGTGCATTTGGGTTCCCCCGGGAAATCTGACGGGTTCCAAACATTTGTCCTCAGTGCTTCTGCTCTGAGCTGCTCTCTGCCCTTGAGTAGGGCTCTTTGACACAGTCTCCCTCGAGACGCAAGTCTGGGGTTCTCGGGGGCTTTCTCCCTGGGTCAGGCCATTTGGGGAGGAGGAGGAATACACGCAAGGGTGTTTGGATGATTATTCCCAGCAGTGGCGTGTGCCCCAGTGCTCCAGCATGGAGTGGCTTCCCTGACCCCTGGCCCGGCCCGGGGCACACAGCTCCTGGTGGTGGAGGGGCCAGCCGTTGTTCCAGCAGCTTCCTGGGATGGCCGTTTCTCTTTGTCTCGGTGGTCTCCTGTGGCTTATTAACTTGTCCTGACATTTCAGTAGAAAGCTTTGTTGATGCTACAAAGGAAAGCAGAAATAAATTTCAAACAAATGCTAAATAAATCGCCACCATTGGAGGGAGTTCAAAGCAGTACTCTGCTCTTGTACAGGTTTTAAGGCAATTATGGTTTAATTCTGTCTGGTATTTCACGTTTTGGGTCACGCAGTGTCTTTCGCTTTGCTGGCCTCTGACTTGCTTGTTTTCTGGCCTGTTTTGCAGACACGGTGAAGCCTATACCTGGACCAACCCTACCTGCTGTGTACATAACGTCATCATCGGGAAGCTCTGGATAGAGCAGTATGGGACGGTGGAAATCGCCAACCACAGGTACAGGCGCCCAAAGTGCTGTGGCGGGCACAGACCGCGAGCAACATGCACGCCCGCTGCGTCCTCGATGAGGCACCCTGCCCAGCTCCCCACGGCCCTGTCCGTTGCAGGGCAGGCCCTGCCTGCGTGGAGGGCCGGGCCCAGTGCTGCTCAGGGCTGGTATCGTCTCTGGTGCCCCTGGCTGCTTCCCATTTTGGTGTTAGTCACGAGCGTGAATTTGTTTTGAAATCTTGAACACCAAAGAATGGGTGATTCCCCGATGAGAAAGTCATGACCATCCTCAAACGCTACCCACTGGCCGCACCTTCTTCCTGGGAGTTCAGGACCTATTGGCTTTGTTTGCTGACAGCTTTACTGAGATAGTTTCCTGATCATAAAATTCACCTATTTAAAGCGGGGAACTTCCGTGGTTTTCAGTGTATTTGCTGGCGCATGCAGCTGTCACCAGCAGGCGGTGTTGGGACCTTCCCATCAGCACAGCGAGCTCCCCCACACCCGTGTGCACTCCCTCCCCGCCCCGGCCGGCCGCCTCTCCCGGACATCTCTCATCACAATGGAACCCTGTGTGTGTTTTCCCTGCAGAACTGGAGACAAGTGTGTGCTTCATTTCAAACCCTGTGGATTGTTTGGAAAAGAACTTCACAAAGTGGAAGGGCACATTCAAGACAAAAAGTAGGTCTGCGCCCAGACAGTTTGGCCCAGGCTACGGCGTGCGCGCACCTTGTTAGCGACACAGTGATATGGCAGACATGCGTTCGTGGTAGAAAAAAATGACTCCTTTTGTTTAGAAAAGACATGTCCTTATTGATCTGCAAGGAGATGGAAGATTAGTTTGAAGTGTCGTCTCTGGGTGGTGAGAGAGTGGGGTCTTTCTGTCCCACTCTTGGGGATAAAGGTCTGTGTCTGTTTTCCTTTGATAAAACGGACGTGAGGAAATGATGTGTCCCCACAGAGAGCTAATCCTGTGGTTTTGCAACCAGAACTGAGGTTGGAAACATGAGCGCATCTCTCTTCCTCTCTGGCGGCACCTGCTACAGGCCGTGGGCATAGCTCAAACCCCAGCTTGGGTGAGCCTCCCTCTCACGACTCATCCATCCAGTGGATAAGTGAGGGACTCTTAAAGTGTTTTTGAGCAGAGAAACGGTCAGGAGTTCCCAACAGATTTTCTGGGTTTTTTGCTCTTTGGGTTAGTTACCTTATGTTTTTGGTCTCAAATTTCTCATTTTTCCCCCCAGTAAGGAATTTGGGCTTTATATATATATAATGTCATGAATCTCTTGTCTACTCGAACAGCTATACATTTTCTTTTTTTTCCTTTTGAAAAGTAGGCTCTGTGCCCAACATGGGGCTTGAACTCACCACCCTGAGATCAAGAGTTGCATGCTCTGCCCACTGAACCAACCAGGTGCCCCCTACACATTTTTAATAAGAGACAAGTTTCAAGTGTAAAGCAGTAGATGCTGCTTTTGCTCCTTCCTATTCTCTGGGGACCAGAAGGTCACCTGTTTAAACGGCCTGTGAGGTGCCTTAGGCTTTGGACTCTGCGCACCTTGCCACTTGAAGTAGGTCAGAACTCAGCCGCAGACTTTGGAGGACAGCAGTCCTCTTCGTGACCAGAGCAGTAGCCAGTGCCCGAGCAGCCTCTCCCTGGTGGTGGAAACAACCCAGCAGGAGACCGTGCTCGGCGTGTGTGCAGACACGGGCCATGGAAGCGCAGTCCGTGCCACACCTCGAGACTACGCTCACCAGTCCTTAGGGGCTGTCAACCCTGTTCAGATTTTCTGGTTTTCTATCCAAAATCGGAGTGAGCTCTTCCCTGATGCTGTGCCTTTGGAGACAGACTATGTTTGCCAAGGTGTGTGATGGGTGAGGACTAGCCCAGTGTCCCCCCCCCCCACCAGCTGCTGCGTGCCAGCTCTCCAGGCTGAGCCTCTGAGACTCCAGAATGTCGTGCGCCTGCCAGAGTAGCATTTCTGGGGAGTGCATGGCCACTGTGCTTTCCCTGCAGGCGGAGGCAAAAAAGAAACAAGCAGTCCAGCGCTACTGGCATTCCTTCTGGAATAAGGCAGAGCGCTCTGCTGGTTGATCTGGAAAGTCTCCAGAGATTGTTATTAAATGAAAAAAGCAGGCGAGTGATGATGTGGGCATCTGATTTGCAGTTTTAAAGATAAAGCAAAAACATTCACTGAAATTGAAGCACTGTTGATGTGATTTATAGGAAAGAAGGAGGGCACAGTGCACAGAAGTTTGTGCCTCTCAGGGATGGCAGCCAGACAGGCACGCAGGCTCCGTGACACCAGACAATCCCCGTTTCTCACCTTCTCTTGGTGTGAGCCCTGCCAGCCACCCTTCGGGGCTATGTGTCCTCATCTTCTTTGCTGCTTTGGCAAATCAGGCCCAAGTCAGGACCCTAAAAGGCAGATTTTCCACTTTGCACTTATGTCCAGAGAAATCCTAAGATTTATAAGGAGATAGCATCAGAATGGGCATTTATTCCATGGTCAAAATTAAGGTGCTGCACATTTAGATGAATGGTTTATGATTAAAATGCCCTTTGATGGGGCACTTGGCTAACTCTGTTGAAAGAGCATGTGACTCTTGATCTCAAGGTTGTGAGTTGGGTGTAGAGATTATAAAAAAAAAAAAAAACTTGAAAAAAATAAAATAAAAATCTCCTTTGACTACAGCAAAAAGAAGCTCTTTATGATCTATGGAAAATGGACAGAGTGCTTGTGGGGCATAGACCCTGCTGCGTATGAGTCCTTCAGGAAGCGGGAGAGGAGAGGTGACCAGCCAAGCAAGGCCCAGCCGGTAAGGCGCCGCTCCCCCCGAGGGTGGTCCCCGGGGTGGGGGCAGAGTCAGGGCTTCCAGCTACTGGAGCCGAGTGCTGGGGATCAGCCTTCCCTCTGTGGGCTCCCAGCCTCTGCGGGTCAGCGCCAGCCTGCTTGCCTGGATGCCGCATGGGGTTCGGGTTCATCTGTGTGTGGGCTGTGCAGAGCCTGCCATTGTCAGCCGGCCTGGGGCTCCTTGGTGCTGCCTCGTGCCCCTAAGCCTGGTGGAGTCCAAGTGCACCTGTGTGTCTCCCGGGGGACCCTGTGCTCTGGGGGCTTGTCCATTCACCTCCTATCTTCCTGCACCTCGGTTGCTTAGACCCTCTTCAGAAATCCAGAGAATGTCACGTCTGCGTTTTTAGTTTGGAGTGCCAGGGAATATGTTCCACAGGCGAAACATTTTGGTATTGATACTTCTGCCTGGAGCTCTGGGATTCTGACAATCTCAGGGCTAGTTATTGTCGACCCTCAGACTAGAAGTGGTAGTTCAAAAGAGGAGTCCAATTTTTCGAGGTAAAGGCGTTGTGGGCAAACCCAAAGTGTGTTCCATATTTCTCTCCCCAAGGTGTTGGGCCGCCCCCAGGGTTTCAGTGTCAGCTAGAGGGCATCCCTCTAGCAGTGCTCTTTGACTTCAAAGAAAGGAAAGTTCCATTTAAAGACCACAGAGACTTAGCTTGGCTCCGTTGTCCTTTGGGTGACCTTGGTGTGAGCAAGAGTTTTAAGTGAACACTCACCTCTGAGCGGCCCTTACTGAACTTTCTGGACCGCAAAGCCCGTGGCCTACGGCTGGCAGCACCTAGCCCCGTCGGACTCGGCTGGGGAGTCCTGAGGCCACCGTGTCATAGTCCAGCGTTCGGGAGCAGGCAGGCCCCACCAAGTTTGAGAAGTAAGGTGGTCATTGTGTCTTTTTCCTCAGAGGTGGTCTCCAGCCTGGGTTTAGTCTGGAAGTGCTGAGATACCACAAAACCCCAAATGTGAGCCAGTTGTTGACGGTGGGCAGAGCTGCAGTGTGTGAGGACTGTCTCAGGCTCAGGAGAGCCACGCTTAGCTTGAACCCGACCCGCTGTTTGGGAAGGCATGGCCCCCTCCAATGGCAAGCAGACTTGCTGGCGACACTCAGTGCTCTGTGTGCTTCTCCCCCGAGACAGGCCCTACCTTGCTGCTGACTTCCCACCCTCTCTCTGGGGAGCCCCTGCAAAGAGAACGTGGCCGTATCCTCCTCCCCTTACTAGTGAGCCCACCTTGCTCTGCCCAGGACCGCCGCTGGCCAGACAGTTGCTCAAGCCAAGCTGTCCCTCCAGGCCGGCCATCCCAAGGTGTTGTGTTTCAGGACGACGGTTCCCAGAAAGCTGATGGTGACGTGGGGGATGCTGTGCCCGAAGTTCAGGAGACGGTGCAGGTCATTCCTGGCAGCAAGCTGCTCTGGAGGGTCAACACTCGGCCCCCCAACTCTGCCCAGGTTCGTACGCCCCCCTGCAAGTCCAGGCCTCTCTGTGCTCCTGACCCCTGGCCACGCCCCTCAGCTGTTCCTCGGTGCTGTGCCCATGCCACTTCAGGCCGTGGTCCCAGAGCAGAGGGGCCCTCTGTCACCATGCGGCAGAGTGAGCCTGTGGGGGCTCCTAGCCGAGGCCAGGCCCGCAGCGAAGGCCATGCTCTGCCCACCTGTTGTGTGGGCATGAAGCACCCCAGCTCACACAGCATGCCATGACTGCTTGTCTGGATGGCCTGCCCCGGTTGGGGCTTCCTGAAGGCGCTTCCAGTTGCATCTGAGACACTGTTTTTCTCACTTGTCAGCTTAGAGGTTTAAATGTATTTTTGGTACATATTTTTGATATGTATACTTACAATTTATATTATATATAATGAGTTTATTATGTATAGTAACATACAGTATATAAAGTAAGTGTATAATAAATGTAATAACATGTAATAAGTTTAACACCTACGGTTAATTAGTTAATACCTATGGTAAAGCACACGTACACCCTATTACACAATCTGTTACTGTATTTTCACGTCCTGTTAACGTAGCAGAACACGTGAAACATAAGTGAAAGGAAACTGAACCCCTCTCTCCCCGCCCCGCACAGGTCACCTAGCCTGCCATGGTCCACTCACAGCGGGGTGCGGAGCTGCTGGCAGATGCTGGCCGCACCTGGGCCCCAGAGTGGAGCTGGAGTGTGGGCTGACCACAGCCCCCACCCGTGTCTGTGGCAGCGCCCGGGGCCTTCTTCGCACCTGACGGGGCAGGGGTGCGCGGTGCAGCTCTCGGGCTGCATCCCGGTGGGGGGATCGGTGGGGCGGCAGGTGACCCTCCGTAGCTGCAGTGGCTTTAAGCTGCAAGTCATGCACAGAAACCGGGGCATTCGTATTCACGGGGTCTGTGCCTCTTTCCCCAGATGTACAATTTCACCAGTTTCACCGTCAGCCTCAATGAGCTGCAGAGTGGCATGGAGAAGACCCTGGCCCCCACGGACTGCCGCCTGCGCCCTGACATCCGCGGCATGGAGAACGGCGACATGGGTGCGTACACAGGCTGGGGGGGCAGAGGAGTGAGGGGCGCATGGGCTGCAGGTGGAAAGACGGGGGGACACAAGACAGTGTGTCTTGTGCTCTCCATGATGGAAGAGTTCTGAGGATTCTAGCCTGTTGCAGACCAATCCTTCTGCAAATGTAATACAATTAAATTACGGGAAAAAGGCAATGAAACAGAATACGTGCAAAATAGTTTTATTGTTAGTGTCAATAGACGTTAGGGCAGCATTCCAAAGGTCGCACATTTTGTTCATTAAGTCAGCGCGGGGGGTGCCTGGGTGGGTCATTTGGTTGAGCGACTGCCTTCGGCTCCGGTCATGATCCTGGAGACCCGGGATCGAGCCCCACATCGGGCTCCCTGCTTGGCGGGAAGCCTGCTTCTCCCTCTCTCACTCCCCCTGCTTGTGTTCCCTCTCTGGCTGTGTTTCTCTCTGTCAAATAAATAAAATCTTAAAAAAACAAAAGGGCGTGGGCCCTATGTCCCAGGCTCGGCCGCTCACGTACCACGGATGTGTCCATGTGATGAAAGAGCTGGCTGTGGGCTCCCTCCCTCGCTGCTTCAGTCAGGTCGGTAGCCTGTGGCTCCCTGGAGGGCTGTCCAAAGTGGCCCTGGAATTAGTATACACAGTTGGTGGTCAATTGACAGACTAGGGTAGGCAGGCAGAACCAGCCTCTGAGCTCACACTCGCGAGCTCGGGCTCCCGCATGGCAGCTGAGCCTGCAGGCAGGGTCAGTGGGAAGTGGACGAGTTGCCCATGAGCCTCACCATTCCCCTGTGTGGTGTGGGCACACAGCCTGCCCCTTGCGGTGGCCCTGCTGGCATCTGGGCTCCGCCGTGCACTTGCAATGGAGTTTGGTTTGCAGTTGATGACATTTCTGGTCAGTGCGACTGTTGGGCTCAGGTCTGGGGGGTGGGGGTGTTCTAGCATCTGCTTCCTTTAGCGCTCAGCTCTGCTCGAGGTCGGCCGGGAGCTTCACCAGCAGTCCTGACTCCCGCCTGGACTGTGTGCTTGGCCCCCAGATCTGGCGAGCCAGGAGAAGGAGCGGCTGGAGGAGAAGCAGAGGGAGGCCCGGAGGGAGCGAGCCAAACAGGAGGCTGAGTGGCAGACGAGGTGAGGCTTTGGTGGTTGGGAGGGGGCAGTGGCGAGGGCCCTATGCGCCCCTATGGGGACGCAGAAGCTCTTTTGGGGGTCCCATCAACGTGGGGCCCATGGTGCAGACAGGCCAAGTGTCCTGAGAGGTGAGCAAGCAGCATGTGGGGCAGACACAGGTCAGCTCAGATCCGGGCCTCATGGTCCTGTCCGTGGTGAGTCTGACCCTGAGCACTCTTCTCAGACAAGGCCCATTTTAGAAGGAAATGTAGTGTGAACCAAGCCATTAGGGGAAGGCAACCACAGCTTTCAGATAGGCAGTGCCATGGAAGAAAGTATGTGTTTAGCCAACACCCGTGGCTCTGGCGCTTGCACAGCTGCTCTTGTCCTCATCACCTGCCACGTGGCACAGGTGGCCCAAGGGGCCGCGGGTAGGGGAACGTGGAGCCCCATGTGCCCCGGGGTGCCCGCTTGTCAGGACACACCTGTGCTCAGACCGGATGAGAGCAAGACAGAGAGACAGACAGGGAGAGACACGGCCCACTCTGGGCCGCTTCCTGCTTTCTGCCTGCAGAATCGTAGTTTGTCAGTAGTTACAATAGGAGAGTGACCTGTTCAATGAGGAGTCAGTCAGGTAAGTGCTGGGGCACTTAAGCATAATTAGAAATACATATCTGTTACAACGTTAGTCCTACAGAAATCTTCAGGTGGCTCTGAGCTGTTGACTCAGTATTCTTTCAGTCACACTTCCTATTTGGTTGTGATTGTTCCCAAGGCCCATGACGATAGCCTCCAGCGACAGTTATGTGACCAACATTTTTAAAACCAATTCTTCGTGCTTGAGCTCCCACTTTGATTTAATATCATGCTTTCAGTAGTTTATTTGAAATTGGCTTCGTTCCAGAAAAAGCTTGAGAAGAGTTAACCTTCTTCGGTTGTTTTTCCTTAAGTATTTGATTTAAAAAATGTATTGCGGAGATAACGGTATTTTGTCCTAAGATGGTGACTTCTACTTCGTGAGCCCCCCACACCCACTCCACCATAACTTGCAGCCATTCTCCACTGCCTTCACCACTTTGGGCAACAGAAGTAGAGGTGGCGTGAGGGGGGCGAGCCACAGGGGTGGGCGGGACAGGACTGCAGGGGCAGAGAAGGATGCCACCCCTACAGGGGTGTGGGGGAAAGCAGGGAGGGGGCAGCGGGGGGCACAGGGGGTGTGGGGCCATGGGGAGGGGTGTGGGTCACGGGCCGGGGGGGGGGTTGTGGGGGGAGTGAAGGAGCAGAGGCATGGGGGGATGGTGAGGATAGAGGGTGTTGCAGGGGCACAGGTGCCCCACGGGAGCCAGGGGGGGTGTCTTCTTAGAGTGCATGGCCTGAAACAGCCTGGTGGCGGCCACTGTCCTCCCCTTGACCCCAGGCTGTCCCCCTGCCTGGCTCGACACAGGCTTTGTGGGAAGGTGCGGTGTGGTGTGTGCTCCGGTGTGTGCTCCTGTCTTAAAGAGGGAGGCCCTGCTGAGCAGAGGTCAGCCTTCTCTGTTGCTGGCCTGATGCATTTTCTGTTAAATCCTTGGGCTTTGGGTGGCGAAGGGGACACAGGGCTTGATTGTAGGGGAGAGCAGCCAAGTGAAAACATGCTTAGGCATTCTCAACTGAAGTCGCCGCCCTGGGCCACGCTGAGGGGATGCGCCCTCAGGGGGAGCCCGGCCCTGACCGCGCTGGCCTCCTGAGCCCTCCCGAGCCTTCCCTGTCTGTGTTGCAGGTGGTTCCACCAGGGCAGCAACCCGCACACTGGGACCCCCGACTGGTTGTACACAGGGGGCTACTTCGAGCGGAATTTCTCCCGCTGCCCGGATATCTACTGAGGGCCTGGAGCAGCCCCGGGACTGGAGGCTGGGCTCCGGCAAGCGGCTGCTCGGAGCTCCGGCCGCGGCAGAAACCGGCTTCTCCAACGACCAGCACCGTCCCGGTTGGGGATTTTATTCTAATTAACTTTTGATTGCCAAACATTTTAGTACTGTCGCAGCCTCTGTAAAGCTTCCCTTGGGCTCATCACGTTCTTGTGAAGGGTGGAAAAGGAAAATCCTTTGAGGTCCATCACGGGTTGGGACTTGGCTGGGCTCGTGCCACTGACAGCACCCTCTTCCTTATAAAGTTTGTAACTAAAGTCCGTGAGCAGGAGGGACTCCTGTAGTCGTAAATCCCTCCATAGTCCTCCTTGTCACGCAGGGGTGAAGGGTTTCTGGGCCTGTGCCGAATGTGAACCAATAACAGGGGAAGGTGGATCTGAAAAAAATCCTTCGAAGAGCTTCATATGGGCCCGGAATTATAGTAATACAAGAGTGGAGATTTTCCAAGCATCAGATTGAATGAAATGAAAAGTTGTCAGATTCTGTATTTTTTACCAATCTTCGATAATGTAAAGATTAGTTTTAAAATATTTAAGTTAAAACTACTTGAATAATATTTTGCTGAAGAGCAAGACATGCATTAATCACCAGTTGTATACTGTCCAAAATGAAGCATTACCATGACAGCCTGGGCGGGCCGGAAACCTTGAGGGTTGTTGACCCAACTCCCCGGCTGCTCCCTGCCGTGAAGGGAGCCCCGCCTCTGGCCTTGTCCTCGTCCGTTCCTCTTGTCACCGGGGCGTCCTGTCAGTGCAGGCCACGCTGTCTCACAGAGCGAGCGTCCTGGCTTGCAGCGTCTGGCCGCGCCCACGGCGCTGTTGTGTCCCCATCTGTCCCAGCATGCACGTTCAGACGTGGGCGAGTCACTGCGGTCGTGCACCTCGGGAGGGTCTGAAGCACCCTCTCCTCACAACCCTGTAATTAAAGTTATTTAACAAAAAATAAGCGTATGTCCTTTTAGCTAACATCTTTTCAAGTGACTGTGGCCCTTCTGCAGAAATGTCACCACCGCATGGCACGGCAGAGCTCCAAGCGAGCGGAAGGCCATCTGCCGAGCGCATGCACACACTTGCACACTCAGGCACACGCGGTCGCGCAGGGAGTGGCGGCTTCTCCGGGAGAGGGTGTCATCACTGTGTGTCCAGGCTTCAACATCACATTTGTAATTAAAACACTTTCAAAAGCAGATACTTGTTCTGAAGGCTTGATTTTGTAGCCCTGGATGCCGGCCGCCACGGTGTGCAGAGCAGTCAAGGGCATCTGCTGGGTGGGAGGGGAGCGGGGTGGCTGGCAGCAGGACTCACGGAGGGGTGGGGGTCTGCTCCGAGAGGAGACTTCTGGTGCCTGATTATCTGGGGGGGGGCGGGGGGCCCTGTGTGCCTGTGGCCGGGGCCAGGCTCGTTGTCTGTGGGTGAGCGCAAGCAGAAAATGTCAAAGGGCGCAACTCTAGGACACGTTTAAAATGACAGGGTTTAGCGCCTTTTAACGACTTCTCGATGAGTCCATTTCTTATGGCCTCCAGTCATCGGCCAACATGGTTTGTGCTTTTAAGTTGGCTGGTGAGGCCGGGTTTTGGGGCCGCATCGCACGTACCTAGCCCCCGCACCGGAGGGTAGGGGACAGGAGGCCGGCGCCAGGGCCCAGTGCATCCACGGAGCCCTGGTCACTTAGCTTACGGATTTTAACCAGCCGTTCCTGCGGGTGCTGACACATGAGGCTACTGCCTCTCTGCTTGTCTCCCTTGATAATCTTGGATGCCGGATGTTGGACTGTAGTAGAGTTTTTCCTTAGAAAATGCATTTTAAAAAGCAAGTACCCGCTACCGATGCTCTTGGCCTGTGTGGACTGTGGTGGCCTTCTTGGCCGCATGCGGTCCCTGTGGCTTTGCCATAAGGAGCCAGGAGCTTTTTAGAGTCATTTTGTAGCTTAAAACGCCCATAGAGAATGAGAAATAGAGCATACTTTCCCCAAAGAGCCTGATATTTGGGGTTTGTTCCCTTTGAAGTTGGGGTTCCCTTATGTGTCCCTGGACTCTGCGCATTTATCAGGAGGCACCGGAGATTTCGCCGTGTACAGACAGACACTGTCTTGGAGTCTGCCTTATGTACGATATGAACTAATGTCACGGGGCCCCCTGGCACTGACCGTGCTGGGGACGGTCCTGTCTGGGGCGCGGAGCCGGCACGAGTCTTCCCTGGAGCAGCCAGGCCGGGACATCACCAGCTGCAGTATGGGTCTGGTTCGTGCTCAGGAGGAAGCTGTGGAGAAGCAGGCCCTGGTCCTTCAGGGATGTCACCGCAGTTTGCCACGCCAGGCTGCCACAGATGCCAGGCCCGCCAAAGCACTCTGGTCTCCGTATGGGCAGATGTGGAATGCGAGGGTCCAAGGGGCTCCTCTCCACAGAGGCGGTGCTCCGGGAGGGTAGTGGCCGTCCGAGAGTGTCGGCAAAGGCCTCCACACTGAGGAAGCTGACGGGCCACAGGCCGGGCACCTCTGAGGAGCAGCTCTGAGAGATTTCTTGGCCTCTGCAACCCCGTGAGGCCTGTGCTTGTGGGAGGGTCAGCCCCTGGACCTGCCAGACATGCCATTTGGTATGGGGACCCATGTGGGACCCAGTGGGCCCGGCACTCGGATCATGTGCAGCCCTGGCAGCCTCTGGGAGCCCCCGGCAGGCCCAGGGCCGGTGCCGCTGGCCTCGTGTCTGACGGAGCTTGGAGCCGACCCACTGGGGAGGCGTTAGGGTGAATGCTGAAGACATGCCACCTACTTGCGGGGTCCTTGTCAGAACACAGGGTCAGGACATCAAAGCAGGACAAGAGAAATGCTGGGAGGCTCCCTGAGATTCAGCCAACTGTCTGGGCAGCCGGACCAGAAGCTGCTTCCCAGGTCACTGGCTCTTCAAGAAAAAGTGCTCCCCAAGAGAGATGGTCCCGTATCCATGAGGAGCATGGAGCATGACCGCACTGGGACACTCCCCAGCTCAGAAGCGCCAGAAACCCTTCCCCTTGCGTTCCACCGGGAGAGGCAAGGGCAGGAAGAGCTGTGTCCCGCGGGGACAGGTGGTCCTCGGGCAAAGATCAGAGCAGAGCGGGCCCTGTCCAGTTTCTCTCTCTCAACGTCTAGATCTTCAAACATCTTCCAAAGGGCTTGCTTGGGACTGCGGTGGGTGCAAAGATTAGGGTCCCTGATGAGGGCGAGTTACTCTGGGCCTCGCTGGCTTCTGCATTCTCTGTATTCGGAGTTTTGCAATGTGAAAACAGCATGTTTGTCTCTTGCTGGTTGTTTACCAGACAGACAGACCGTTGGTTGTCCTGCTCCTTTGCCTCTGAGAAGCAAATTGCCCCGAGTCACACGGTCAGTAAAGGGCCACGTGATCTCCGCAGAAGCCAACAACAGGACTCCGGTCCCCCTTCCTGCTGAGCGTAAACGTGACCAGCCTTCAGCACTGTTTATCCTGTCAGTTAGCATGAAAATGTCAGGCAAGAATACACGCTGCTGAGATGCATTTATTTTTATGCTGTGTACTAACTGGCAGCACCCGTCTGTATAAACAGAATCCGCCACTCTTAGGTTGTCTGGGGGGAGACGGCAGGGGTGGATCTGCAAGGGTGAGGGTTAGCCCTCGCTCCAAATACAGATTTCTTTGAAAAGGGGTTGTAGCTGACATGCGTTCTGCACTAAACAATTTTTCACTGTCTCAGCTGTTCTGGCCTCTCTGGAAGGAGTCCCTGTGCACCTGTGTCGGGTGTTTGGACTGTTTGTTCTGTAGGATTGGCCCAGCAAATGGAATGTTCCAGAAAACTGCTTGTCATGGTGGAGAGGAGATTCAGGAACACTTGTGACACCACTGGGCAGGCCACTGGACAAGTGGAGGGGTCTGTGTTCTCTGAGCAGTGGGGAACTCTGAGTGGCCATCTCTCTTCTCTCCTGGGGATCAGAGCCCATTGCTGAAAGCAACGAAATGCCCATTGCTGAAAGCAACAGAGCACAGTGTTCGTCTAACTTGAGGGTCCTCCTTGCTGCCTGGCTTTGTCCCAGGCACCTAGCAGCCACAGACTTTCTGGGAGGATGAGCTGAGTGGAGACAGTTCTCTGAATAGCCACGGTGGCTCTGGTCAGAGGGACAGATGGTCCACGAGATGGTCATGCCCTTGGGATACCCAGGCGCGTGGATGAGGGGCTTGCCCACAGGCTGCCGTATCCAATGACAGGGACCCCAGGGTGCTCAGCACCGCCAGAGCCAGGACCTACTGTCTTGGGTGCTTAATCCCCACAATTACCCCTCAGTCCAACCAGTGGAGGAGGAAAGGGGGTGCAGGAAGGTGGGCTTGTCCTAGGTTTCACAGCAGGTAAATGGAGAAAGTAGAATTTAACCCTATTTACGGTGAAGCCCACCCTGGGTGTACTTGACAAAATTCATACCATCTCACAGTCACCATCCACATGTACGATCAGATGACAAGGGTGTCAAGACCATTCAAGGGGGTAAAGGACAGTCCTTTCAACAAATAACTCTGGGAAAACTGACCCCTACCTCACACTCCTTACAAAATTAACTCAATGGGGGTCAGAGACCTAAATGCCATGCCCCACGCCATAAAATTTTATTTTTTTAAAGATTTTATTTAAATATTTGACTGAGAGTGAGCACAAGCGGGGGAGGGGGCACAGAGGGAGAAGCAGACTCCCCACTGAGCAGGGAGTCCAATGCGGGACTTGATCCCAGGACCCTGAGATCAGGACCTGAGCCAAAGGCAGACGCTTAACCAACTGAGCCACCCAGGTACCCCAACCACAAAATTTGTAGAAGAAAGCACAGGGCACAAGCTTAGCGACATGGGACTTGGCAGTAATTTCTTGGGTAGGGCACTGAAGGCACAGATCACAGAAAACATAAACAAGCTGGACAAGATGAAAACTTAATGTTGGTGTATCAGACGGTGTCATCAGGTAAAAATGCAACACACAGAATGGGAGAAAATCTAGACAGACTTGACATTTGGTAGGGGATTGATCATCCACAATATGTAGAGAACTTCTCAAACAAAGAAAAACCTGATCCAAAAATGGGCAGAGGTTGGGGCGCCTGGGGGCTAAGTCGTTAAGCGGCTGCCTTCGGCTCAGGTCGTGATCCTGGAGTCCCAGGATTGAGCTCCGCATCGGGCTCCCTGCTCAGCGGGAAGCCTGCTTCTCCTTCTCTCATTCCCCCTGCTTGTGTTCCCTCTCTAGCTGTGTTTCTCTCTGTCAAATAAATAAATCAAATCTTTAAAAAACAAAACAGGCAGAGGACCCCAGTAGACATTTCTGCACAGAAGATGCACACAGGGCCAACAAGTCCGTGAAAAGATGCCTGCCATCGCTAATCACGTGGGAAATGCAACTTGCAGCTCGCTGAGATCTCGCCTCACACCCAGGAAGACGGCGGCCATTGAAAACAAGCACACACCAAGTGTTGGCGAGACTGGATGGATTGGAACCCGAATGCACTGTTGCTGGGGATCTGAAGTGGGGCAGCCGCTGTGGAAAACAGGGTGACTGTCCCTGCGAATGGTACCAACAGAATTACCAGAGGATCCAGAAATCTCACCATGGTTCTGTGCTCAAAAGAACGGAAAGCCAGGCTCTGAGGAGATCCGTGCCCATTCACGTCGACAGCAGTGTTACCATTACTAAGTCACGGGAGGCACCCAAGTGTCCACCCGGGCATGAACTGATGGACAAAATGTGACCAATGCATGCCAGGAGGGGGGTGACCCAGACACCTGCTGCCACGTGGACAAACCCCGAGGGCGCCCGGTCAGTGAGGTAAGCCCGCCACAGAAAGACAAATGCTGCAGGATCTCACCTACGTTACCTCCTTAGAATCGTCAAAACACGAGGGGCAGTAGGACGGTGGGGACGGAGAGGACGGGAGCGGCAGGTTAGTGTTCCACAGGTGACAGGGATGCTGAAGCAGCACAACATCATGAATGTATTACCACCACTGCTAGGCTGACTTAAAAAGGGCTAAAATGGGGCGCCTGGGTGGCTCAGTTGGTTAAGCGACTGCTTTCGGCTCAGGTCATGATCCCGGAGTCCCGGGATCGAGCCCCACATCGGGCTCCCTGCTCAGCGGGAAGCCTGCTTCTCCCTCTCTCACTCCCCCTGTTTGTGTTCCCTCTCTGGCTGTGTTTCTCTCTGTCAAATAAATAAATAAAATCTTTAAAAAAAAAAGTTGAAAAGCGGTCACTGGTTGCCAAGGATTAGGGAAGAGGGAGGGAGGGACAGAAGGAGGGCAGAGGACTTCCGGGCAGTTAGCCCACTCCATGCAACATTATGATGGTGGGTCCATGTCACACATTTGCCCAAACACACAAACGGCCCACGGGGAGATGGGCTGTTGGCGACAGTGCGTGTCTGTGCAGGTCCACAGGCTGTCACACGTGGCCTCCGGCAGGGGTGCTGATGGCAGCGGGAGGTGCGGGCGGAGGGTCACGTGGGAACTCAGTATTTCCTGCTCACCTTGGGACTGAACGTACAGTTCCCTCCGAAAAGGATCACTGAAAGCAAAGAAAGAGGATCGCGAGCACGCAGCCGGCAAACTGCGTTGTCTGGTAGCGGCGCCGCTGTGGCCTCCACACTGAGTTCTGTCGCTTCCTCTTCTCAGGTTCCTGCCCTTCTCATCAGTGTGTTCAGTGTGCGTTTCTCTTATGAATAATGGTGTGGGCTATCTTCTCCTGTGCCTCTTGCCAGCTGGACCCCTTTGGTGATGTGTCTGGCACGTCTCCTGCCCCCTTCCGACTGCACCCCCGGTCCCTGTGCCCTGCCCATCACCCTGCCTTGTCCCCCATGGCACCCCACAGCCGGGGGCGGGCACCCCAGGGGCCTTGGCCATACCCATCTGCCTGTGGCCACTGTCCCTCCTGGACATTGGTCTGGGTGAGGGCCCTGCGAGGCTACAGGCGGGAGGGAAGTGTGCTCTTCCAGGTCACAAAGTTGGTTTCCCTATGACCTCCTGTGGCCAATTTTTAACTTTTCCTGCCTGCTGGCCCATGTTCAGGCAGGCGGATAGGACTTCCCCATTGTTGCCTTTGGTTTCCGAGTGTTGTGTTCAGGTACTCGCTGTCATGGGTTCATGGCCAGGCCCCTCTCCCGTGTGGTCTCTGGGACCCTAGGGTCGCAGGATTGATCCCCCCTCCCATGGAGCTCTTCTGTGTGTGGGTTTGATCTGTTGGTATTTACAATACTAGGAAATGAAATGAACAGAAGTAAAAGCGTTTAGCTAATTAAAAAGTAACAAGCTTGGGGCGCCTGGGTGGCTCAGTGGGTTAAAACTTCTGCCTTCGGCTCAGGTCATGATCTCAGGGTCCTGGGATCAAGGCCCCACGTCGGGCTCTGCTCAGCAGGGAGCCTACTTCCTCCTCTCTCTCTGCCTGCCTCTCTGCCTACTTGTGATCTCTCTGTCAAATAAATAAATAAAATCTTTTTAAAACGTAACAAACTTATTATTTATCAACATAAACATTTTTTTTAAAGATTTTATTTATTTGACAGAGAGAAACACAGCCACAGAGGGAACACAAGCAGGGGGAGTGAGAGAGGGAGAAGCAGGCTTCCCGCTGAGCAGGGAGCCCGATGTGGGATTCTATCCCGGGTCTCCAGGATCATGACCTGAGCCAAAGGCAGTCGCTCAACCAACTGAGCCACCCAGGCGCCCCTCAACATAAACATTTTTAATGAAAAACAGCTATATTTTCCAAACAAAGCTAAATTAGTATTTAGATCACAAGACAACGGATACAGAAGCGGTTGTCCTTCAGGGGCACCTGGGCGCCTGGCTCTTGATTTTGACTCAGGTCATGATCTCAGGGTCGTGGGATCGAGCCCTGCATCGGGCTCCCTGCTCAAGGGGGAATGTGCTGGAGATCCTCTCCCTCTGCCCCTCCTCCTGCTTGTGCTCACTCTCTCTAAAATAAAAAAATAAATCTTAAAAAAAAAAGTGGCTGTACAGAACATCATGTAGGGGCTCCGATGAAAGCACCAGACTTACATGTATCAACATGAGTAAATCTTCAAAAGAAAAACTACCTCCCACTTTTATACTTTTTGTAAGTCTACTCTACACACAGAGATTACAGATGGTCAGGCAGTCTGGTGCATGGTATGCTTGTTTCGGGAGGGGTCTCTGGCGTGGCTCCGAGGGCCTGGGCTCTGAGTGGGTGTGCCCCGCTTGGTTATTGCTGAGAAAGGTCGCAGCAGAGTGCAGGGTGGAGATGGAGGGCATCCAGTCTTTCTTGTGACTAGTCTGGCTTGAGTGACAGCGGCCCCTTCCATTACGTTCTGAGCACACAAATCAGCCTCTGGGAACTCCACACAGAGAGAATGTGGTGGGCAGCCACCAGCACTGTCATCACAAGGGAATGGGGGACCCCAGGAAAGAATGGGGGCAGTCATACCAGCACTGGGGAATGGGGGAACCCCCAGAGAAGAATGGGGAACAGGGAGACCCCCAGGGGAGTATGGGGGAGTAGGAAAAACTCCCTAGAGGAGAGGGAGGGGACAGCCATACCAGCATTATCATCACAGGAATGGGGGACCCCCAGGGGACAATAGGGGGATTCCCAGAGGAAAATGGGGGACCCCCAGGGGAGACTGGAGGGATATGGGCACCCCAAGAGGAGAATGGGGGGAGCAGGGAGATCCCAGGGAAGAATGGGGCAGTCATGCCAGCACTGTCATCACAGGGGAATGGGGGGACCCCCAGAGAAGAATGGGAAGGAATAGGGAGACTCCCAGGGGAGAATGGAGGGACTACAGCCATCCCAAGGGGAGAATGAGGAAAGTAGGAAACCCCTCAGGGAGTATGAGGGGCAGCCTGCCAGCACTACCATGGGGGGATAGAGGAAGCAGCACAGCACTTCCGTCGTACCCCCAGAGGACCACCGCTGGTGTCTCGGGCTCTGTGCCCACGCGCGGGAGTCCAGGGCTGTGATTCGCTGACATAACCCTGGGGTCGCGAAGTCGGCCCTCCCTAGCCCCGGCATCCTAAGATCCCCTGGCCCGGCGACGGTTTCTCGCACGTCTTGGGACGTGGCGTGTCGCACTGGCAGTGAATCCGAGACGCCCCCTCCCACCCAGCAGGTGCCTCCGCTCTCCGGCGACTGTGGGGGTGTGGACTCCAAAGTCTACCACTGGGTGGGCGCCCGCCGCGCTGTTCCGGGCGCCGCCGCCAGGGGCCGCCGCCGCGCCCCTATGACACAGCAACAATAGGAGCCGCTCTGGCCCGCGCGCCGCCCGCCCGCGCTTCCGCCGGAAGGGAACACGAGCGCGGGGCGGGCTGGGGCGGGCCGATGGACGGCTGTCCTTTCCAATCGATGGAGGCTTAGCGTCGGCCTCGCATCTGACACAACCCAATCAGCGGCGGGAGCGGCGGGAGCGGTGGGAGGGGCGGAGCGAGAGGGGACTTCCGGCGGGGCCCGGCAGGCGCTGAGGAGGAAGAGCGAGCCCGGACGGTGCCTCTCAGCCGAGTCTCGGCGCGGGCCAGGTGCGGGGGTCCCCGGGGGCGGGGAGGGCTGCGGGGGAGAGGCCTGCGCCATTGGGGTGCCTGAGCCGGGGTAGGGTCCGTGGAGGCCCGGGTGTGGGGGGCGGGGGGACGGCCGGCGATCCCGGGGTGGGAGGGGGGCCTGTTGCGCGGGGCGGCGGCCCCGGGGGGCTTCGGGCTCTTCGGCCCGCGCCGGCCGTGTCGGCCCATCCGCCCAGCGCGACGCCGGGGACCGCGGGGGACCGCGAGCTGGGAGTGCGGCCCCGCGCGGGGGGTGCGTCGGCGGGGGCGGCGTGGGGCGGTGCGCCCCCCGGCCGCGGAGCCCGCGCGGCTGCCCCGCAGAGCTGCTCCTCTGCCCCGACGCCCAGCCGCCGCGCCGCGGTCTAGCCGGCGGGCCCCGCAGAAGCCGGCCGAGGACTCCAGTCCCGCTCAGCTCGAGTTTGTCAACTTGTTGGGGGCTGCAGGCCGCAGGAAATCCGAAGGCCCCCGGGGCGGAGAGTGTAGAGGGCCACGGCGGCGGCACGGAGAGCCGCCCGGGCACCTGGCTCAGCGGGCTGCGGAGCCGGCGGGCCCCTTTCCTCCCCGCCCGCGGCGCCTCTGCTTTGACCGGTATGCATGCTGGCCGTTCTTCCAGGATGACGACTTCGGGCGCTCTCTTTCCAAGCCTGGTGCCAGGTTCCCGTGGGTCCTCCAACAAGTATTTGGTGGAGTTTCGTGCAGGAAAAATGTCATTAAAAGGAACTACTGTCACCCCGGATAAACGGAAAGGGCTGGTGTACATTCAGCAGACGGATGACTCCCTCATTCACTTCTGTTGGAAAGACAGGACGTCTGGGAACGTGGAAGATGTAAGTGTCTGTTAGCCCGGAGCTGGTTGTAGGGAGCGCTGTGGGGGCCAGAGTGCGCCCAGCTGCCATCTCTGCTTCCGGGTGGTACCGTGGCTGTCCTGCACTTTGAGTGCGTGGCTGGGATTCACGGGCACCGCTGCTCTGGTGCCCACGCCAGCTGTTTTGCTTTTGCTCGTGAGTGTTTCGGGTCTCAGGGATTCCGTAGTGCCCTCCATTGTGCCGGAGCATTAAACTCTGAAGGTGAGATGCCCCGAAGTGCAGAAGCATTGCTGGCTGTGTCAGCTTTCTGAGCCGCCGCTTCGTTCTGTGGTCTCTGTGCTTCACATGGACCTCCCCTTAGTGGAGAGCAGCGCAGAGCCAGCTCTTCGCTCCTTCCAGAAGTGTCTTTGTTAAACTTCTTTGAAGAGCTGCAAGCCTGCCTTTCCCGCTGAGCGCCGAGCCCCTCTCCTGGCCCTCATGTGTGTGCAGGGGTGCCTCCTACCCTGGCTTCTCTGCCCGCTGGGGAGCCTGCTGATGAGGAGCCTGGCAACGTGCTTGTGTCTGTGTCCTGTGCCCCCCACACAGACGAAGGAGCCCGTGTGTTTCCCTGGGAGGATGTGGGAGCCGCGGTGTTTCTGTGATGCTAACTCTCTCCTCTCCTGCGGCTCTCCGAAGGACTTGATCATCTTTCCTGACGACTGTGAGTTCAAGCGTGTGCCCCAGTGCCCCAGCGGGAGGGTCTACGTGCTCAAGTTTAAGGCAGGGTCCAAACGCCTCTTCTTTTGGATGCAGGTATGGAGGTGGTTTCATTTTTTGTTTGCGTTTTCCTTGTTGTAGAACTTGCTCGCTGAACGGTAAAATTCACTTTCTCAAAACGGCTGATGCCGACTGAGGGTGCCTGTCGTGGACCCTAAGTTGGGGTTGGGGGGCATTGGAGCAGAGTCCAGATGCTTGTGGCTGGGCTCCTGGTGCCCTTCCTGGTCCGGAATTCCTGGCACACTGAAGAGTGTGCTGTCTGGCCCCGAGCCCCAGGGCTGCTGTTGTTTGCTTACCGCCCCCTCCCCCGCCTTCACGAGCACCCCAGAGCAGATGCAGGGGTGACATGTATGTTTTTGCTGTGTTTTACAAATGATGATTTCTCTCCCAAGCTTTTCTGAGCCCTGCCTCCCCGCGCCTTCCCCAGTTGTGTGCTGTGGGCGTCTTTGGGGGTCAGTGCACCAGGGCTCCCTGGGGCTCACAGCTGCAGTCACCATTCCATTGAACTTAGCAGCTGCTGCTCCTCCTCCCACCCATCGGCCGCGGAGCTTGTTTCCACGCCTGTTTTTTTGTTGTCAACAATGGGTTAAAGAGTGATTCTGCGCTGCCCATACCAAGTTGGGGAGCATATCTGTTAAAACCCAAAAGCGCACTTGTTAGAAGTGGGTATGGGGTGGCCTTTGCAGCTCTGACAGATGTTGCCAGTTTCTTTCCCCAGAGGTTGACCCCACTGCCCCCCCCAGCACAGACTGGCACAGGGCGGGAGTGGTTTCTCTCTGGGGGCCGGAGGGGCTGGGGTGCAGCACATTCATTTGCAGACACGGGAGGGGGTGCGTGAGCTTATTTCTGCACAATTTTGCCAGTGAATGTTCTACCAGCTCTAGCTTCCCTGATTTTGTTGGTCTGCCCTGTTCCCTTCTGCTCTAGGGCTGGGGGACTCTGTGTTGTCCCCTTTCTGTGCCCCGGGCCCCCAGCAGACCCACAGCGCATGCCCAGTTGTGGGTGCTTTGTCTCATAGTTCTGGGGGCACTTCCGGGATGGTGCTGCCTGATGACGCCGACATCCCGGGGTGCTGGTGTCGAGTGCCTGCCAAGTGCTTTCTGGGGTTTCCAATGAACCCTGAAGGGCCATGGGCTGGGGCTGGTTTGTGGGCAGCTGTGTGAGAAAAGGGTTATGTTATCGTGTTACACTCTTACACGAGGTACAGGAGGGCTTCGTGGCTTTTAGACTGTTGTGTAAAGCCCCAGATTCTGGAGGTTGGGAAGGCATCGCTGTGTGCAGCCCGGGTGCCCTTCGTGCTTCAGTCTCCAGCTCTCCAAGTGAGCGTTGCCACAGCACCAGCGATCCTGATGGACTGTTGGCCCTGCTGGGTCCTCCGTGCTGTGTGGTTGTGGACGGGGACCTGCGCCTATTGAGCCTCCTTTGTCTGTAAGCCCATTACTGGCAGCGGACTGCTCCCTTGCAGCTGTGGTCCTGTACTCACCCTGCAGGAGCCCAAGACAGACCAGGATGAGGAGCATTGCCGGAAGGTCAACGAGTATCTGAACAACCCTCCGATGCCTGGAGCGCTGGGGGCAAGCGGAAGCGGAGGCCATGAGCTCTCTGCACTGGGCGGTAACGTTCCTTTTCCAGAATGTGCTGGCATGTCAGACGTCAGTGATGTGTGCTCCTTATGATGCAGGCTGGTTGTTTTGTTTTCTTTTGTTTCCAGTTTTCATTTTTTAATTAAACTTATTTATGAGAGTACATGTGCAGCGGGGGAGGGGCAGAGGAAGAGGGGGCAGCAGAGTCCCTACTGAACAAGGAGCCTGATGCAGGACTCGATCCCAGGACCTTGAGATTGTGACCTGAGCTGAAGGCAGACTCTCAACCCACTGAACCCCCCAGGCTTCCCCAGGCTGGTGGTTTTTAAGTGGAAATGAAGGCTTTCCACCTAGAGGAAGCCTCTTAGCAGTTCCAAGCTAAAGGTTCTGCCCAGCTTCTGGTGATAAAGTAGTATCTGAGCTCCACCCTCTTGGCTTGCTCCAGGCACTGCTGTACTCTGCCGGGAAAGCTGAAGGGAGGGCTCCCGTTGCCCGCTGTCCCCCTGCAGCCCTGTTGGTGTCGAGTTGGCCCTGGGCTGGCACTGGGCCGGCCCCGAGTCTGAGCGCCTCCTGTCTTACAGGCGAGGGTGGCTTGCAGAGCCTGCTGGGGAACATGAGCCACAGCCAGCTCATGCAGCTCATCGGGCCCGCCGGCCTTGGAGGACTGGGTAAGCCGTGGGTGAGGACCGGATGGCCTTTAGTTATGGTTGCTTTGGGAATCTGAATTTTTCCTTCTCGCTGGTTCTCAGTGACAGCTGTGAACATGTGTTCTGGGGGGCCAGGCTCATATGCCCTGTGGTTTGAGTTGGGAGCTGGTCCGTGGTGAGGACCCAGCTCTGTACTTGAGGTGAGCACAGCTGGCCTGGGAGCAGGGCGCTTGCCTGGGGCCCTCTGCTCTGGTTCCCCTCTGGTGGGCCTGCCCCATGCTGCGTCCTGTTGGGCTGGCATGGGTGTGTTTCTTGGGTAGCAGGGAAATACTCGATACTCCGCCAGGGTTGGACCGCATGTTACTTTGGAACTAAGTGTCGTTAGTGGGACAGGCAGAAGTGACCTGACGTATGGAATAAGCTTCCAGAATGCTACAGTCTGAGCAGTCACTATTTCGGCACTCCTGCCCACTGTGGTTGTTTCCCCGTTTGTCTCTTGGTGTTAGCATGGGATGTTTGGCAGAGAGAGGTGGCCTCTTTGGGAGGGTGTGGCATCTGCGCTCATGTCTCCTTGCAGGTGGGCTGGGGGCCCTGACCGGGCCAGGCCTGGCCAGCTTATTGGGGAGTGGAGGGCCTCCAGCAAGCAGCTCTTCATCCAGGTGAGCCTCGTTCTCTGCCCCACTGTGCTTCAGTGCCACCAGGAGCCCCATCCTTCAAGGAGAGTGGACATAGGAGATAGGATAGAGGGACAGAGGAGATACCTGGGGAGGGTCCTTTTTGGGGTCTAGACTGTTCCCGGATCGCTGGTAGTTCAAGGACCTCTGCCGCAGGACCAACGTGCTGCGGGCACCTCTAGGGTGTGTGGCTGCTCCATTGCTGCCCTCGCTCTTCCCAGCTCCCGGAGCCAGTCGGCAGCCGTCACCCCGTCCTCCACCACCTCTTCTACCCGAGCCACCCCAGCCCCCTCTGCTCCAGCAGCTGCCTCAGTGACCAGCCCGAGCCCCGCACCCAGTTCGGGTAACGGAACCAGCACGGCAGCCAGCCCAACCCAGCCTATCCAGCTGAGCGACCTTCAGAGCATTCTGGCTACTATGAATGTGCCGGCCGGGCCAGGAGGCGGCCAGCAAGGTAACGGACAGGTGGCTGGGCTCCAGGCTGGGGGGCGGAGATGCCTGCTGTCCCCTTCCTGCTCGCCCGCTCGCTAGCTTTTGGGGGGGGGGGGCGAGCATGTCTTTGGGCTGGCTGAGCCGCTGCCCCCTCGCCTCACCACACAGCGGTGTCATGGCTTGGGCGTCTGTGCTGGCCTTGAGCCGCCAATGGCTGTGTGCTTATGCCTTAGTTGACCTGGCCAGTGTCCTGACGCCCGAGATCATGGCACCTATCCTTGCCAACGCGGACGTCCAGGAGCGCCTGCTGCCCTACCTGCCCTCTGGGGAGTCGCTGCCGCAGACGGCAGAGGAGATCCAGAACACGCTGACCTCGCCCCAGTTTCAGCAGGTAGATGCTGTGGCCTGGGTGCCCTCTGCTATGTGCTCGGTGTCAGGGGACATGGCTAACCTCCCGCGTGGCTCCCTGTCACCAAGTGTCCCTGCACCTGCAACTGGCCCAGGCACCTCCCCCTCACCCCCCCTTGCTCCCCCGGGCCTCCTTTGCCAAGTGCATGCTCAGGGTATCCGGCTTTTCCTTTGCAGGCTCTGGGCATGTTCAGCGCGGCCTTGGCCTCTGGGCAGCTGGGTCCCCTCATGTGCCAGTTTGGGCTGCCTGCAGAGGCTGTGGAGGCTGCCAACAAGGGCGGTAAGTGCCTTTGCCCCCCCGCGCGCCCAAGGTAGGGTTTGTCTCCCTCCTTGTAGTTCAAAGGCTTCCCTGTTTGACGGGATAGGGCTAGCTGACCCAGCCGTGCCATGTCCGTGGTCCAGGGCCTCAGTCTTGAAATTTTCATCTGTCCCCGTTAGCAGTTCCAGGTCTGGGTCTAGAAAGGTCGCCTCGTGTTTTTAAATGCGTTTCAGATGTGGAAGCATTTGCCAAAGCTATGCAGAACAGTGCCAGATCCGAGCAGGAGGGTGACGGGAAGGACAAGAAGGATGAAGAGGAAGACATGAGCTTAGATTAATTAACTGCTGTCCCCAGGGGGTCGGGATACACGGCTGGCGACCTCAGTGATGGGGCTTCTGGCACAGCGCACACCCTCACCTCCGTTCCAGCTTGCTGAGAAATAAAGGTCTTGTCTTTTACCTGCCACCTCTGGTTTTTCTGTGTGCCCAGGAGGGGAGCTGGTCTGGCTGGGCAGGTGGTGCCCCCATGAACACGTCCAGGATCTAGATCCACCTCTGCTTTACCCCCGCCTTTTTTTTACATTAAAAGTCAATACTCCATGAAGTTATTTTAAAAATTTTTTTTAAAGATTTCATTTATTTGACCTGGAGATCACAAGTAGGTGGAGAGGGGGAAGCAAGCTCGCTGCCGAGCAGAGAGCCTGATGTGGGGTCCGATCTCAGAACCCCGAGATCATGGCCTGAGCTGAAGGCAGAGGCTTAACCCAGTGAGCCACCCAAGCGCCCCTATTTTTTAATTTTTTTAAGAAGCAGGGCAGATTTCTCATGTTATGAAAAATTGGAGGGAAACTCTCATCATGAAACCAAAAGATAAGTATTAAAAACCCCAGTTTAAGATGTTAGGAAAGAAGATTCATCATCCCTAGAATCTAAAATCCAGCCAGACTTGATGTGAAGCAGGCTGAGTGCAGGGGCTGGGGGCTCTTGAGAGGTGGGAGCCTCCTGCCCAGGGTGGCCCTCTTATGGATGGACTCTGAAAGTTCCGCATGGCTGCTGGAGGGGTGGCCTGCTAGGTGGCTGGGCAGCCGCCAGTCCCCACTGCACCCTGGATGCCCATAGAGCGAGGCCAGGTGATGGGGGACCCGTTCAGCACCAGATTCTTCATGCAGCCGTGGTAGGCTAGAGGTCTAGCCTGTGTGTTCATGGGCTCTGGGGGAGCAGGGGAAGATGGGGGGATAGGTCAGAGCAGAGGCCCATGTCCCGGTGCCCCCCCCCAAGCCTGAGTTTCTGGCTGCCCCATCCCAGGAGGGTGGGGTAAGAGTGGGTGACCCTGGCACCTGGTTCCCGAGGGGCAACTCCCATACCTTGGCTAAGGCCGCCTTCACCAGGCAGGCCCCCTAGGTGCAGAGGTGATTGGGCACCATCCATGGATGCCACCAGCACAGGGCCCAGGGTCTGGTTGCTCCATGTGTCCACCTCCAGCTGGAGCATGTTGCCGCTTCTGGTCACTGTGGGCACAAAGTCCTTGTGACCGGGGGCTGTTTACCACGCAGCCTGCCTGGTGGGCCCACCACTACCCCTCCTGGGTGCTCTACTCAGCATAAAAGTCAGGGGGGCTTACCTGCCAGTCGGTGCCACTGCCCATCACACAAGGCCACAGGGAATGTCACCCATGTGGAGAACTCCCCTGCACCATCATCTGCCTGCAGCAGGACCTGGGGGTGTTGGGGAGGTCAGGAGGGCCTTGCGAACTCCGTTCCCTCCCTGCGGTCCAAGCCCTGTGCCCGCAGCTTACCCGTCTGGCCTGCACCTGCAGCTGTAGGTATGGTGGTGCCTGGACCCGGCCCAGGTGGAAGATGAGGCTATTGGCCGTCTGAGGCCGCACCTCCAGCTCCAGGGCTACAGCAGGCAGCGCAGCCCCCGCAATGTCTATGAGGAGTGGGCTGTGTGAGGAGAGGCAGGGCTGCCGGGCTCCCCCTTAGAGCCCCACTCCCACCCCGAGCCAGGGGCTCACCCATGCCCTACAGACCTAGGGTGACGACACCCCCGCTGTCTGCAAAGAACAGGCCCTTCTCCAGGGGGCCAGAGAAGCATGGCATGACTCCTACCGCCCGTGTGGGGGCTCCCAGGGGCTGCCCATCCAGCCTCAGTCTCCTCACACAGCCACTGAAGCCGGAGATGCTGGTGGCCACCTGTGGAGACACAGATGGGCTGGTGAGGGGGGAGGTCCCAGGGGCCTGGAAGGGCTGTTCAAGTGGGGCTGGGGTGCAGAGTGAGGTGGTTCAGGGTGAGGAGTGGGTGGAGGGTATTCTCACTGGGAGCTTTGGGCTGAAGTCACTGGCAGGGAGGCCCCCCACAAAGAGAGTCTGCGGCCGAGGGCTCCCTGTCCCCTGGTGCTGTTGGCTGGGCCCCTCCCGGTCCTGGGCCCAGACCCCATCTATCACCAGCTGGATCCGCGTCTTTTCCCATCGCACAGACACCTGGGAGCAGGAGGGGGCACATCAGAATGGGAGCTCCCAGGACCTGGCCCGTGTCCCCTCCTCAGTGACTCACCGTGTGCCACCGGCCAGCCCGTGAACGCTGGCGGCTCTGGACGCGGAGCTGGGGCCCAGGGCCCTCTGTTTGAGCAACAAAGTGGCCGTGGCTCAGGAGGAGAACCAGGGAAGGGCTGTTGGCTGTGTGGGGGACAGCGAGCAGCAGGAGTCCTCGTGGGGTGTGAGGGCGGACTAGCATCGAGAGGTGGGACCTGGAAGCCAAGCAAGGTTATCAGCCTGGGCAGCCCTTATGCACTCTCCCCACCTGGCCCAGCCTTACCAGTTCCCCGGGAGTGCTGGGACATGGGCAAACTCCAGGTAACTGGACAGGGGGCCCCCGAACTGGTAGGCATCTCGAATGGTCCTGAGAGGCCAGAGTGGTGTGCAGGCAGGGTCCTGGGGGGGCTGGCGGCTACGTCGGCGGGCCTGGGGGTATTGGAAGGGAAGCAGGAATGCGTGGCGACCACCCTCTGACCACCACCCCCTCCCCATCCCCCACACAGCAGCGTCCAGGTGCCCCACCTTCCGGGCCGCTGCGGCCCTCAGTCCTCGAGGTGCCTGCCCCAGGGTCTGGGCGCGCGGGGCGGGGGCACAGCCTGAGCTCACGTTGACTTTTCTCCAGTCCTGTTGCAGGTCGAACACGCGCTGTGGCCCCAGGGGCCTAAGGAGGGTAGCAGGGTCGGCACTGGCGAGGCAGGGGGTGAGCACTGGGCACCCCCACCCCAACCCCACCCCATCCCGCCCCCCCCGCCCCCAGCTCACCGCAGCACAAATACGTTGCTGATGCAGCCACTGAAGTGGAAGTAGCCACTGGTCTCATTAGGCGAGCCTCCCAAATGGAAGTAATTCTGAGGCACCGGCTGGGGCGTGGGAGGCGGCCCCTGGTGGGGCTTCATCTGCTGAAGCTGGTCGTCCACATACAGCCAGACCCTGCGGGGACAGCAGCGTTTGCCCTGCCTGCCCCATCCGGCCCTGGCACTGCTGCCTCCCTGTCCCTGGACATTGCTGTCAGGGGCCCACTGGGCCAGGCTCACCCCGTGTCATTGCTGTAGAAAGCCACGTAATGGGGGGTGCCATCGGCAAAGCTCCCTCGGGTCTTCACCTCTGTCCTCGGCAGCCGGAGTGTTACCCGGCCCTGCTGCAGGGACACCTGGTATGGCCCATCCTGGGGACAGTGACCAGGTCAGGGGACCAGGCCGGGGCCTGGACTCCCACCTCCCGAGCCCCACCCTGCTTGCTCCCAGAAGTGGCGGCGCACGTACCAGGAATGTTTTGTTGTACAGCAGACCAACGTCCTGGGTGCTGCGGAAGCCGAAGCCGGAGTAGATGTGGCCCATGATGGGGGGGACACCGGGGGGCTCCAGGGACAGGTAGCCATCACCGTGGAAAGTCATGGCCCGTCCCACCTACAGGAGGGTGACCATGAAGGCCCACGGCACAGGCCAGGAGGGGGTGCCGCTGGCCAGGGTGGGGCCAGACTCACCAGCAGGTCGGCAGTGCAGCCTGAGCTGACGCCCGTTGTATTCAGCCTCTTGAGATCCACGTACTTGCCCTGGGTCTTGATGCCCTTGATGCAGCCGCGAATGGAGCCTCCGGTGGGGAAGAGCTGCCGCAAGCTGCAGAGGACAGGTGTGAAGAAGCTGCCACCTCTGAGCCCCCAGCCCGCCCCCGCTGGCCCCCGCCCTCACCCGCCCCTGGCAGCTCACCTCAGGGGCAGCTGGTCGGGGGGCACACCCCCCAGGTAGTAGGCATTGGCCAGCTCCAGCATGCTGCTATGGTCCACATTGAACGCATTTTTCCTCTCGACACGAACCAGCACACGGCTAGCACGGCCGCGGCTGCCCCCCAGCAGGAACACCTGGATCTGCAAGGTGCCCACGGGCCAGGGCTTGAAGGTGAGCCGTGTGTCCCACGGGTCGTCCCGGAGTCCCCGAGCCCTCCCCTGAGCCCAGCCTTACTGCCTTGCTGGCGGTGGTCATGGTCAGCAGATTGTGGTCCATCCCTTCACTCAGTTTGGCCTTCATCAGGCCTGCACCAAAGTCATAGAGGAGGAGGAGGACACTCTTCTGCACGGCCAAGCACAGGAACTGGTCCTGGGGGGGAGAGGCAGAGTCAGTATGGGGTGGCAGTGGGAGAGGGGGAGGGTGTGCGCTGGGGCCGGGCAGCCTGCATGCCTGGTGCTGCATGAAGAAGATGATCCCGTTGGAGGACACGAGGCGCAGCTCCTGCTCAAAGCGTTTGGTCGTGCCCATCTGACTCTCCACATTGATGCGCGCGAAGCCGGAGCCATCCAGGTAGGAGCCATCTGTGAGCCACGGGTCCCCGGTCGACTTGGAACTGCAGGCCAGAGGTCAGAGGGGTCAGCCCAGAGCCAGCCGAGGTGGGATGAGGGCTAGGCCCCGGCTGCACATACCGGGCACAAGGCCTGTCCACGGCTGTATCCAGCTGGAAAGTCTCCTCGAAGTTATAGAGGCTGAGCACCTCCTCATTGAGTGTGTCCATCTCAATGCAGCCCAGGTAGCCAGGGAAGCGGAGGGGCTCAGGGGGCTGTGGACACAGGGCACAGTCAGGGATCCTCGCCCCCGGGACAGACCCAAGGGAGGGCACTCAGCGGGCAGCCAGACACAGAGCAGGACTTGCTGGGACAGGAGTGCAGGGCTACCCCCCTGCCAGGCCAGGCTCACCGTGAAGTGGCTGGGGTAGCCCCCCACGTAAAAGACAAAGTCATCAGGCTGCAAGCTGAGCAGTCCCTCGGCCCCAGGGGCCACCGTGTCACCCTTGGTCTCATGGAGCATCTGCTTCTCCACCGTGATGGACATGTGGCCAAACTGGAGGGTCCTGAAGGCAGAGGGAAGATGAGGAGTGGGCCCTGCCAGGCGGTGGAGGGAGCACAGGGGGCCAGGTCACCCACCTGTCAATGCTGACAGCTGCAAACTGCTCCCCAATGTCTTCGTCGACACTGAGGGCTGCAGGGCCTGCCTCCCCCAAGCGGTACACCCAGTGCACCTTCTGGTTCCGCAGAGCCACGCCCATGTAGTCCCCGACAGCCTGCGGTGACAGGAGACTCCGTGCGTTGGGCACCCAGCCCCACCCACCCACTCCCAGCTGGTGCCCGGCCCTGCCAAGCCCCCCCAGCCCGCCATGCCCGCCTAGTACCTGACGGCTGCCCATGTACAGCACAAAGCGATCCCCGAGGACCTGGCCAGACTCCAGCTGTGGACTCTGGAGGTAGAACTTGAGAGCGGTGTAGGCAGCAAGGTCGGAGAGGTCCCGAGGGGTACGCAGCTGCACCCCTGAGTGCCCATTGAACTTCATGGACACCTTGACCTGTGTGGGAGGCACAAGGTTCATCAGTGTCTGCTGCCTGGTCTTCCAGATGCCCGCTAGCGCCCCCAGCACTTGCACTCACCTTGCTGGCAGCCCCGCGGGCCTGGGCAATGAGCTCCCGCACGCGGCCGATGCTGGCGGACAAGGCCAGGCTAGCATTGTGTGCACTGCGGTTTTCTAGGAGGCTCAGCTTGGCAAGCAGCTGTGGGAGCGTCTTCTCCAGGGTGGACACTGCGGCGAGCGGAGGAGGGCGTCTCCCCTGACAGCCTGGCCTCCCAGGCCCTGCCACCCGCCATCAGGGCCACGGCCCCCCGACACCCACCGGAGCGGCCAGCGTCGAGCACCGCCTGGCCCAGGTCCTGGCCCCGCAGGCCTCCATACTGGTCCCGCCACTGCTCCAGGTGTTCCTGCAGGTCCTGGACCCGTGACTGCACGCGGGTGGCCGTGGCCTGCGCTTCAGCGGCCACAGCTTTGGCATGAGCGATCTTCTTGCTTGTCTCGTCTGTGGTAGGCAGTGTGCAGGCAAGCTCAGGGGGGCACAGGTGAGGACCGTCCTGGCTTCACCTCCCCTCTGGGGGGGCCCACCAGCCCCACCCTGACAAGTCCCAGCAAGAGGGGCGCCCAGTCCCCCACGGATCTCCCGAGAACCACAAGCAGCAGAGATACGACGTGTGTGTTCTGCCCTCCACCAGACCTCTCCTCCTGTGCCTGCCTCTGAGACCATAGCCTATCACCCCAACAGCCATATCAGCTCTGCCATCTGTCCCAGGGCCCTGCCTGAGCCTCCACAGCCTCCAGGCCCGAGCTTTCTGGGACGCTCTACCCTCATGGTAGTGTCCGCACACAGCGACCTGGGTCGGGTGCGTCACCCAAAGACCACCCCGGGTCCTTGGCTCCTCCATGCTGGCCTCTGTGCTCCCACCTCCACCTCATGGCCTCCAACCAACTGTACCCTCTCTCAGATGGCCTTCCTTGGGGGCCCGAGCAGGCCCACAGCCCTCAGCCTCTAGGGATGAAATGTCCCTGCTGCACGCTCCCTATGTCCCCCTAAACACACTTTTCTCTCCAAAGCACTTCCTGTTCCCATCCCACTTTCACCTGCTTCTTGGAGCTACCTTGTGTGGCAGGTCCCTGGGGCTGGGGCTGCCCATTGCTCTGGATGGCACAGGGGTAAACACACTTCCCCTCGAGCCCACCGGAGAGCCCCAGCTGGCACCCTGCCTACTGAGGGGGAGGGTCCACCTTGGGGTAAGCAGAGGGCAAGGGGGGGGGGGGGACCAGCCTACCGGTGTCCATGGCTAGCATGACGTGTACATCCTGGACTCGGGCCACCAGCTGCTGATTCTTAGCCTGGGCGTCTCGGAGCTGGGTCCCAGAGCCCCGGAGGGCAGCCCGTGCTGCGGGCGGGAGGTAGCCTCAGCCCCAGCATCGCCTCCTCCCCTGTATACCCCACCTTGGTCCGCCTCACAGGAGGGTACAAGCCAACATGGGGAGTGGGGAGGTGTTGGAGCCCGCACAGATGCGATCACCCCTGTTCCACAGCTCACACAAAGGAGGCTCAGGAGAGCGGGGCCACTGCCCGGGGGCCACCAGCACCCCGAGGGTCGACCCCAGAGCGGATGCCCCTTGCTACCAGCCGCTGCTTTCTCATCTGCCAGGCCCCCATGAGGACAGGAGAAACTCCTTCCCGGCCCCTTCACAGCCCCAGGGTCTGGCTCCAAGGCCAGGGGTGGTAGGGGGGAGGCCTGTGCGGAGATCCCAGGGCAATATGCTAAGCCGGTGGGAAGCGGGACTCCCATATAGGGTAGCCATTACCCTCCTGCCCGCCATCACCTACGACCGCTGCCCCTCCAGTGTGAGCAGAGACAGGCTCCCAGCACTCACCGCGACCCAACCTCTGCTGCTCCCTGACAATGGCCTCTGCCAGGCCGCTGCTGTTGGTCAGCAGCTCCCGGGCTCGGGGTGCCAGGCCCCGCTCTACCACCATCTGCACAAT